>JAJIBD010025325.1:0-32642 GCA_021461705.1 Cryptotis parvus | reverse complement strand
CAGAGAAACCCCCCACACCTGCTGGCAGCGATCTGTGCCACAATCCACACTCTGAAGCTGGTAAGATCTCCCCAGATTAAATCAGTCTCAGCCCACAGATTAATCCAGTCTCCGCCCGGCTTGTCAGAAGTCCAGCCTACAAGGACCCACCACTGAGGCCCGCCCTTCAGAGAGAGTATTTTCAAGCCCAGGGAATCCTTGAGCCTAAGGCACAAGGTACACCCGGCAGAGTTGAGAGCCAGCTATCCCATTGCTCATGACCGCTGGGCAACAACGCCCATTATTTACCTCCAAATTACCGTAAATATTCTACCCACCCCTCTGAGAGGGAGTCCACAAAGTCAGAATATGGGGCCCACATGCCCAGAGCCAGGCAAGCTGTCCGTTGCGTGTTCGATATACCATCCAGTAACAAAAATGTTTATTTTCTGACCCGAAAAAGAGCCCTTAATACGGCAGCAGTAAGAAAGGCAAACAAGCAGTGCCTGATAAAATTTCAAGGCCATCTAGGCTGCCAAAGCGAAGAAGGACTAAAATGTCTGTCTGTACTTTCAATGCCACGGACACTGGCATCAGAAGCATATATTGAGGATCTGATGCTGGGGCACAAAAGATCAAAATGCGTCATCATTGGTCTGGCTGAGACAAGGGGCGTCCAGTCGCATCATACTGTATTTGACACCGGAGAAAATTGTTCTGCTTGGAACATGTGATGAAAAAGAGGCGTCAGTGGCGTTAATTGTCCTTGTCAACTCGAACATGGCTGTCAACATTGATTCATTTGAATGCCTAACAACCCGAATAGGGCGATTACACTTGAGGAGATGTGGCCCATCAGCAATTTCTATCTTCATTGTCTACGCACCAACATCCACATACGAGATGAGGGAAATGAGAGAAATTCTACATGGAATTGGGGGAGTTCTAAAAATGATCACCTTCTTCAAGATCGCTGATCCGGTGATTTTAATGCCAAGATAGGACCAGAAGATCACTGAGAACTCCATACAGGGACCCATAGCCTAGAATGGAATGAACAGGGTGAGAAGACTATCTGAGTTCATCATGTCAAGACCATTCATGGGAACTCACAGTTCCAGAAAACTGAGGTAAAACGTTGGACATGGGAATCTCCTGGTGGATAGTTCCACAATGAAATTGACCACATCATCTTCAATGTAAGCGGTTTTGTCTGACCCCGATGTTGCTGTCGTCCTCAAATTCCATACAGGTTCGGACCACCGTCTCCTTCGTTCAAAATTCTACTTCCCTAAGGGAGAAAGGCTGCAAAGTTTAAGAAGAGAACTCCCAGAACGACCACCAACTGGGAACTCTTTGGCACCATTGCAGCAACATGGGAAGATACCATCATTGACGACATCAATGAAGAATACAACCGACTGGTTCAGCACCTCCATGATTGTCGGGGAAGAAGAGAAAGACACAAAAGGAAGCTTGTCTTCAGAAACTCTGGGCTCATTCACCAAGCTGGCTTGTGCGTGAGCCTCAGGGGAGACCTAATGCTAATGTCCAAGCTTGCTAAGCGGTGCAGAGAAGCGATAAAGACCTCAAAGACAGAAGAGCAGAAATACTGGAAGATGTAGCAGAAGCCGGGAAAAGCATTCACACTGCCATTCCTTTGCCAGCTATAAGACCAAGATGACTGCCCTCAACACCTGATGGATCTATTACATCTTCCAGAAGGCAATGGAGAAGATTATCCAGGACTTCTACTCAATCTCTTTGATAGCCATCCACCTGCCCACATACCAAATTCCACGGATGGATGGCATGTTATTCCCAACGTTCTCCCTTTCTGAAATCAGACATGCCATCGTCAGTAAAGAAGGGAACAGCACCAGGCCCGAACAAAGTCACACCCGATACACCTGAAGAATCTGCCGTCGGTACTCAGCAATACACTAGCTCGGCTCTACACACCTACCTGTCCGGAAATGCAGGTGCCCTCCCAATGGAAAACCAGCAGGACAGTTCTACTGTTCAAGAAGGGAGAAATTCATGACATGGGAGCAACTATCGCCCCCATCTGCCTGTTGTCCGTCATCTACAAACTGTTTACACGAGTCATCCCTGAACAGGATTAGCAGAACACTAGATGAAGGTCAACCATGGGAACAAGCAGGCTTCGGAAGGATTCAGCTGGGTCGACCATATCCACACAGTAACCAAGCTCTTTGAGGTTTGTAGGGAGTACCTAGATGCCTCTGTGTCTCACGTTCATTGATTTACAGAAAGCCTTTGATTCTGTGGGGCTGAAGCAGTCATGGAAGCCCTAGCATACAGGGTGTTCAAACCCAATACATCAAGATCCTTCTTGAGCTGTATTGCGGTTCACCACCAGGATCTCTCCATTCTACAAAGAAGTGATCATTAATGTGAAAAGAGGGGTTCGACAGGGTGATACCATTTCACCAAAACTCTTCAGTGCCACCCTCGGAGAACATCATAGACAATTAGAATGGGAAGGAAGGGGAGTGAAGATAGATGGTTGGCAACTACACCACCTCTGCTTCGCTGATGACATCGTTCTATAACACCAAACATTAGCCAAGCGGCACAAATGCTGGCTGATTTTGACCGGAGAATGTGGAAGTAGGTCTACAGCTGAATCTAAAGAAAACAATGTTTATGAAGAATGGAACTAGTTCCAGGAGGCCCCATTCACTCTCAATGGAACAAACATCTCTGAATGCAGCAGTTATATATACCTGGGTCGAGAAGTCCAACATGATGAACGACCTAAAACCTGGGCTGCACAGGAGGGAGAGAAAGGCATGGGATGCCTTCAAAGGCTTATCGAAGAAATAGCTAAAAAGGACAAAGAACCTCGGCTCCGGGCACATCTCTTTGACTCCACCGTTCTCCTACATTTACATAAACCTCGAGAGCCCAGGGCTACAAAAGCAGGGGAGAGTGCTATTCGGGTCTCCCAGAGAGATCGAAAGAGCTATGCTTGGAATATCACGCCTCACTCAAGTGAGAGAAGGGAATCAGGGTTCTAGGCCTCCGTCGCTATTCCAGAGTCAGGGACACTGTCGTTTGCCAAGGCATCGAAAATCAGATGGGCTGGACATGTAATGTGATTTGGAGACAACCGCTGGACTAAAGCCATTACTGGCTGGATCCCACGGGATGTCAAAGGATCACGTGGTCGCCCACCTCCAAGATGGTTCGACTTCCTTGTCAAGACCCTGAAGGAACAGTTTGAGGCTCTTCATATTCCTGAATCAACCAGATGCCTATTGGGCTACATTGGCGCATGATAGGGTCCAAATGGAAATGTTACTGGCTCAGCTCGAGTAAGGCGATGAGTATAACGGGATTCAAGTGATCAAATGATGAATAGCAGAAAGGTTTGGGACCGCTAGGAGGCTGAGTAAGTCAACATTATGTGATCTTCTCTGAGGTCTTTCTGGTTAAAAGGCAAGGGTACTAAATAAAAGATTGCATAAAAACAAGGGGAAGGAATATTGAATCCCACCAGGATCATTAGACACAGATATCTCACTTTTAGGACTAACTTGCTCTATAACATCTTAGAAGAGATTTCATGTATTAAGTGCTGAGGATATTTAATGACCCCAAGAAATATTGTATAGGTAGTCAAGAAAGCATAAGAAACTGCAAGAGCCTGAAATAAGAGCTGTATTCAAAGTGACAGATTTGGAGTCTGATATACTCTTAGATGTGATAAATAACACCACCACCACCAATACAACCAGCAACAGCAACAATAACAAATTCCTCAGTGGAAAGACCTGAACATAGTGTAACAGCATTTAAGGATAAGATCAGTGAATTCCATGATGAAATGAAAGAAAGCCTCTGAGACTCAACAGAAGATACTAAGGCGGTTTCAATATATAAAGACAACACCCCCTAAGAAAACTAGGAATGAGTTAAAAATAACAACATAAGAATAATTGAATCCAAGTGGTGGAGGAGGAGGGCAAGAGCAGGGTAGTTAGGACAGAAGAGAGCCACAATGACAATGAGGGTTGAAAATAGTGACTTTGGACAACAAGTAACTGCTTGTAAAAATGTGATGACGTTTGGTACCTGTATTGGAAACTTAGTGCCCAAAGGAGAAGAATGGAGAGAGAGATGGAGAAAGAGAGAGATAGACAGATGGACAAACAGAGGGCAGAGACAGAGTGACATAGAGAGAATGATTAAGGAAAGAGAGAATGGTGCTTCTGCATATTTATAGACTGTGGCAGGGCTGGAGGAAAACTAGGGACATTAATGGTAGGTGGGAAATGTACAATGATGAAGGACTTGCATTGAAACATTTGTATGACTGAAAATAATCATGAAAAAAACTGTGTATTAAATACACAGAAAAAATGTAACTAGTTATTAAATAAAAATAAAAAAGAATCTACCTTATTTCACATTATAGTAAGAAGTGCAATTTTTGAAAGAAAACGTGGGAAGTTCTGTTATAGAATAATCAGGTAGAAAATTTGAAAAAGTTGTCCAGACTAGCCATCTAAAGATTAACGGATGCTATTAGTAAGATGACTCTTTTCGAATGACACAAAAAATTTAGGTGAAAATGTATTTTAGTCAGAAACTAATTGTTCTGCCCATGTTCTCAGTTCCTTACAATTAACTTTCATATGGAAGTAAAGTTCAGGAGAGAATGATAGATTTTTCTCCCCAGACAAAGTACATGACATTAAGTGGGGAAGTTTTATTTCATAGGCAGGTCAATTGTGTAAGCAATAGATATCTGAGTTCACAAAACAATCAAAAACAAACAACAGAATAGTAAATGAGTCTGGGACGTAACAGATAGATACAGAGAATTTGGTATGGCATTCAGAAACACTAATTTTATTGAAGTTGTCAATTTCAGTGAGTTTGAGGCCTTAGGTACAATAAAACATCTTTGGTATAAAAAATACCTATTTAGCACAACACGTATCACTATCACTATCTTCCCGTTCATCATCTATTTGCTAGAGCGAGCACCAGTAAAATCTCCATAGGTCCTTTCTCATGCTAGTAGAACCCAAAGGCATGTGCTTGCTTCAGGAACATAAAGAGCCTCAAAGCATTATGTTAGGTCATGGAAATGACCTAATATAAATGTTACTGGTATTTGGCATATCAAATGACACGAGCAGCTTGCCAGGCTTACCTTGCAACACGTAATTATCCTTTAAATCAGTAAAAGATGAGGACAAAGGAGATAATTAAGACAGTTGAAACCAAATATGAACTAGACTCTGAGCTTTATTCCTGTCACAACTTGGTGGCTGAGGCACAATCAGGTTGTAATCCCAACCTTGGTGGCTGCTTGAGCACCCTTGTGTTTACTGTCAGGTGTAGCTGTGATGGAATCCAAAACCATTAGTCAAGCAGTACTGCATAACTGGGATCAAGCACCAAAAAGCAGGTTTGCAGAACCTGTTGAATGTTTACAAACCTGCATGTGGAATGCTGCACACATTAGCTAATATTTTCTAGTGCACCATTTTGTATCTTTTGCTGACTTGTCAACTACATTTAAAAACATTTCTCTAGTGTGTAGGCCAGGGGAATCATAACTTAAATCTGTTATGCTAATGCATTTCTATTACCATCAATTCTACATAAGATAAATGTCCTCTGATTTTCCCCTAGTACTAAGTATTATTTGTTTTAAAGAGATTTTCCAGAGGCTCTTGATATTACACTAGGTAGGGTGTTTTGCCTTACACATGGCCCACTGGATTCTATGCATACTCATAACACAGAGCCAGAAGTCTAGAGCACTGCCAGGTGTGGCTCAAAACAAAGAAAAAAACAAAAATCTGTCCTATAATTATAAACTATTTTCACTGTTACTTTAATTTGCATTTCCTACTTCTAGTTAGTTTGTCTTTTCATATGCTTATTCACCATTTGGGTTTATTCCTCTGTGAATTTCTTCTTCATATTTCCACATTGTTCTAGTGTGCTTTTGTTTCTGGCATATCAAATTACAGTTTGCCCCTGATTTGAGTTGGTTTTTTCTACTTAGCATTTAAGTGTGAAAATTCTGATCTTAACCAGGTTTTTTTTTTCTCAATTCATTTACTCAATTTTTCATTTGGGAAATTATTTCCTAGTTCTAAAATAGAGCTTAATAATTGTTTATGCTGCATTTCATATGGCTGCCTGCAAAATCCAGTCACTCAGTTTTCCGTGCATTGTATAACATTTATGTTTAGCTGTTATTCAGTTTTGTTTCCCAAAATAATTTAGTTGCTAATGTTCATAGTTAATTATTGTCTTTTGGGTTTTATTTTGGTTGACACAGCTACACCTCTGATTACAAGTATTCCAAGTAGCATTATTCCATCTGTGGACAAGAGAGAAAAGAACAATGAACTCTCTTTCATCCCTTAAGCACTGTAATTGAATACCTGGGTCTCCTTATTCTCAAAATCACAGAACTGAGGAAAATTCAGTTCCCTTAATTCCAGAAATGGGGAGAATGTTTGAATTTCATAGTGAAAACAGACAAATCAAATTCATCCCTCAATCTATTCTTAAATTTGGGAATGAAGAAGGTTGAAAAGACTGTGGTGCTTAGGGGTTATACCTAACTCTGTTCAAGAATCAGTCCTGCAGGTGCTCAGAAGCATATTCCGGAAACCCTTTATTATCTCTCCAGTCTAAGACTGAATATTTTCAGCTCAGTTATAATATTTTATTTAAATACATGTCCAATTATTTAACTTAACTGACAATTAGTTGAATATATTGACATATTAAAATTGTTGTACTTAAAATGGTTTTCCAAGTATAAACACAAAAAAATTGTTAACTGATTTTAAAAGATTTTTCTTAGCAGACATTGTAGTCTAGGGGCAACAAATAGAACATATTTCATTTATTAAAAGATTACCTAAATGTTATGGAGAAATAAAGGTGGTGATGTTTGTTTTGTTTAATTTGAGGGTAGCACAGCTGACTATTTCAGGGATTGCTCATAATTCTGCACAAATTATACAGGTGGTCTTTCAGAAACCACATCATCACATGTGATGCCAGAGATTGAAACTGGGTCAGCTGTATGCAAAATAAGCACCTTATTGCTTTTTATGGCTGAACCCTCCCACCTCAATGTTTTGATGTTCCTATACATACTTTAAGTTCACGGTGAATAAATATACGATTGAAATAAATTTAACATTTTAATTGACTTCATCAAGTTGTGTTAAAATTTCAAATGACTGCTACGATAAAGTTACATAATTTACTTCATGCAACTGTACTTTTATTTTTACCCTTTATATGTTTAAAATAATAATCACCAGAAAAATATAGCAGAGATATCTAAACCACGACTATTAAGTGTAGCTGTATATCTTAGTGATATCTTGCTAATCATGTTTTATTTTATTTCATTTCCCATTGATTATTGAAATTGTGTATTTATATGATGATTTTACGCAGATATTATTCTAATACTACATCTACCACTCTATTGCACACTTCCACTCCAACAATGTTCCCAAGGGCCTTCCAATTGAAACCCTTTCAAATGCCCATTCCCCATAAACTTTGTTTATGTTCCCTTTCTGTGTAATTTGGTATCCACATATGAGATAGACCATTCCATTCTGTATCTGCTCCTTTCCTTCTGATTGACTTCATCAGTGTGATGCCATCCCTCTGTTCTATCCATTTAGTGGCAAATCATGTAATTGTGTTTTTTATGGCTGAAGAATATTCCATTATATATGATAAATACATATATTATATATATAGTTTAGTCATATGTATATATCACTATTTCTCATTACATTATTCTGTAGTTTGAAATTTGTGTTGATTCCATATCCTGTAGTTTCATGCTACAATCAACACAAGTGTGAATATATGCCTTCAGTTAATATTTTTCTATTTGTTGGAATAAATGTCAAGAACTGAGAATTTATGAGGTGTACGAGAGCTGCCTTTTTTGAGAAATTTTGTTGCTTTACAGAGAGCTTAATATTTTTTATAATCTGTGCCTAGGAATTTTGGGATATTATTTTGAAATGTTTTCTCTTCTAAGATTACTGTACTATTTTTCAAAATTGTACTGCTATAAAAAATTGGTATCTTATAAGATGTAAATATACACACTTCTGCATTTTCATTGTTCTTTTAGAATATATTTTCTTTTACTTTTGATTTTCCTATTCTTGAAGGCATATATAATAATAATGGGATATATAATAGTCACATCCATTATAATAAAATGGATGGTCTTATTTTCAGTCCATTCTGAAAATTTACATCTTGTGGTGGTATGCTTATACTGTCATATTTATAATTATTATATTATTACTGATATGTATGTCAAAGTTGAATAATTTTCATATTTGGATTATTTGTATTTATCAGGTTCTTAATCTCACTTGGCTTTTACTACCTTACTCTAAGTAATTTTAAACATTTTTGGATTACAATTTGATTATTCTTAGTGGTGTTTTTGTAGTTTGGTAGTTGGTAGTTTGTAGATGGTAGTTTTGTAGTTTGAGTATTTCAGGATTATATTTATTTTTAACATTCTAATGGCACCAATATCTTAAACTTTCCCATTAATTGTGTACTGTTTTCCATTTAGTTCTATTTTATTCTTGACTTAAAACATACTTTTCTGGCCACACATATATCAAAGGGTTTACATGTTTGACTTGCACATGACCAACCCTTTTTCACTACTGCACATTACCCACGGAATTCTCCAGGAGTGAGTTCTGAGCACACAGAGTCAGGGGTAAGTTCCACCAAAATTAAATGATTAAAAAACATGAAACAATTGTATTTGTCTTGAGCATCAGAGGGCATACCTTTAATCTATTACTAATTCCTGAATCTAATATGTATATTTCTGCTTTTAATATGGGCAAGTATACTAAGAGATAAACCATTGTATATGACCATTTTTGCTCTCTGTTCTTCTTTATCCTCATTTGAAATTTCAAAACTCCTTTATTAATTTTGTCTATATTTGGATATTTTGTGTAGCCAGTATTAAAGATAGGTCTTCAAAAACTAGTTTCCCATACTGAATCATTCCCATAAACTGAAACAAACTTATTTTGATTTGAATTGGTGTTTTCCTGAATATAGTTCACAAATTCTCATTTTTATTTATTTATTTTTAATTTTACTTTATTATTCCCCCAACCATATTATTACACCATTTTAGACATACAATTGAAAGATGCTCATGTAGAGTTTTGGTTCTACAGTGTTCCAACTCCCATCCCTCCACCCAAGCGCATCTCCCATCACCAATGTCCCCACCTCCCTCCCCCTCCCACACCTCAACTACTTGGCGGATTCTGTATGTCATTTCTCTCCTCTTTATTTCTCCCTCCCGCCAAACTTTCCTGCTCTTCGTGGAATGCAGTGCACTAAAAAAAATTACTGTTTCCACTATTTTTATGGGACCGCGCGCCACAAGCGTGCGGCGACCTGGGCTCGAACTGGTTTTGCTCTGTTAATATGGTGGGTGGGGCAGTTTCCAAAGCGTCAGACAGCGAAAATGGTGGCTAGTGTGATGGGTGAGTCTCATCCAGCTGCTTCCGGGACCCCCCAGAGGTGACGGGCCCACTCCCAAAACCTGTCTGCCCTCCTGGGGTCCCCTATTCAGCTGGGCCCGGGCGAGCCGAGTTCCAGCCTCCCCAGCCGCTTGTGAGCCTCTTCATGTTATGGCTGATGGCCCCTGGGCAGCTCCTGGGCGGGGCCACCAGGCTCGACAAAATGGAGAGGAATGGCCAACCCTGACTCCATCTGACAAATTCCCAGTGATTCCCGCTTCTGGGGCCGCCTACCTGGGGCTCGAACTGGTTTTGCTCTGTTAATCTGGTCGTGGGGCAGTTTCCCAGAGTCCGGACAGCGAAAATGGTGGCTAGTGTGATGGGCGAGTCTCATCCGGCTGCTTCCGGGACCCCCAGAGGTGACGGGCCCTCCCCAAAACCCGTCTGCCTTCCTGGGGTCCCCTATTCAGCTGGGCCCTGGGGCGAGCCGGAGTTCCAGCCTCCCTAGCCGCTTGTGAGCCCACAAATTCTCATTTTGTCTTTAGTTTTTAAATCTTTAATTGTAAAATAATTTAATGCAGGTGTAAATGAATTTATACTACAAGTGGTGTTTTTATCATCTTAGAACCTTAAAATCTTTGTATTTCACCAAATTTGAAGATTTAAAATTAGTTGGTTGATATGAATTTCTGTCATGATACATGGTGTAATTACTATTTCTTATATCTCTTGACAATGTGTCAGTTTTCTTTGAAGAAATTTCCATTCCATCTCATTGCCCATTATTTGATGGGTTGATTGGTCACTTTTTCTTTTAAAATTTTACTAGTGCTTTATACAGCTTGGATATTAACCCAATGTCTGCTCAATGGTGTGACAATATTTCTCCCAGTCTGCGGGGGTATCTTTCTATTCTGGACATAATTTCTTTTGCAGTTCAGAAGCTTCCTTTTGTACAGCCTAGTTTGCTTGTTTTTGCTTCATTGTATGTTCTCAGTGTCATAGAATCATATAATAAGTCTCTTGGTTTAATATTATAGATAGTGCTTCTAAGTTTTTCCTCAATATAGTTAGTGGATTAAGGCCTGATATTGAGATAAATATTAACCCACATCTATTTGACCATGCATGGTGTTAGAAAAGATTTCGAGTTCATTGTTTTGCATGTGACAAACAGCATGCCAAACATCATTTGACAAAGAGAATTTCCTTGCTCTTTATCAAACATCAGCTGCTCTGAGGATCTGTCAATTCTATTGTGTTGGTCTTTCAGTCTGTTCTTATACCAGTGACACACCATCTGATTACTCTAGCTTTATAAAACAATTTAAAATTTGGGAATGAGAAGCCTCTCATCTTCACTTTCCTTTTAATTACTTAGACTATTCTGTATTTTTTATTAATCTAATTAGTATTTAAGAGTATTTGATCTTTTATTTAAAATGTTGGGAATCTTTGCAAGCATCACATTGAATCTGTATAGAGATACAGATCTGGGCAATATTCTTTTAAAATAGTAAATCTTCCTATCCATGAGCAGTCAATATGTCTCAATTTCATCATGCCCTCTCTCATTTCTTTAATAGTAATTTTTGTATAAATATTACACTCTTCTAGTATTCCACCCACAAACAGAGCCTGGCAAGCTACCCGTGTCATATTTGATATGTCAAATACCAGTAACAATTATAGACCTCATTCCCTTGACCTGATGGAATGGTTTGAGGCTCTTTTATGTTCCTGGAGCAAGCAGATGCCCTTGGGCTCTACTAACATGTGACAGGACATATGGAGATGTTACTGGTGCCCGCTTGAGCAAATCGATGATGAACGGGAAGACAAGTGATACAAGTGATTACACTCTTCTAAAACTGATTTCTAAATACTTGATTTCCTGGGATAAATTTGAATATTTTTTTTGAGTTTATGTCTATGATCTGAACACAATTTTTATTTTTTAATTTTTTTATTGTACCACCATGAGATATACAATTACAAAGATATTCATAAGATGCTCATATTTGGATTATGGTCATACAGTGATCCAGCACACATCCTCCTCCACCAATGCCCATTTCCCACCACAAATGTCCCTGGTTCCCTCCCCTCCCTAGCCTGCCTCTATGATTCTTTATCTCTTTCTCTCTCTCTCTTCCTTCCCTTACACATTGTATATTACAATACATACATTTGGAGGGTTATCATGTGTATCTTTTTTGCCTATACTTAATGCTCAGTTCTAGGTTGGTATTAGCACTTTCAACAATTATTAGCACACTGTTCTATTCTCTGTCTTACCTAACCTCTGACTTCCACATGTTTGTGATAATTTCCACCTTTGACAAGACCTCCTGATCCATGTTTCACCTGACCTGGAATATTGGTATCTTAATATGTGCACTCCCAAGAGCTTTGTTGAATATTACTTAAACACTTTATCTCTCTTATATTATGTTATTTGTATATAGAATATGTATGGATATCAATACTTTGATTTTCAGCCTGCCACTTAAGTGTATATGTAGATTGCTTCTAGAAGCTAAATTTCAATTAGGTAACATTTTATAATTATTGTCTCATTTATATTCAATAAGTGACAATGACTTCTTTTCCAACCTGTATTGCCCATATATAGTTCTTTCTTTAGCAATTTCTATGTAAAGATCTCCAATATGAACTAAATTAGAGTGGTGAAAGTGTTCAATCTGTTTTATGCCTGCTCATAATACAGGGAAGTCTTTCAGTTTCTCACCTTTGGTTATGTCTGTGGAGGGCTCTGGGAAAATAGCTTTAAATAGGCTGAGGACATTTTACTGATAGTTCTTTTCATTAATGTGTATGGGATTTTGTACAAAGCTCTCTCTACTTCTTTTAGTTCCATTAAATCATTTATTATTTCTTGACTTTCTATTGTGCATTACATAACAAATTTTCATATATTAAACCATCTTTGCATACCAGGACAAATTCTACTAGACCGTGAATATTATATTGTAATATATTTTTTGATTCAATTTCCTTATGTCTTGTTAAGGATCTTTGAATCAATGTTCATCAAGATTATGTCAATAGCTTTCTTTTTTTAGAAAATGTTATCTGTGTGATTTTTTTCTACAGGGTAATATTTCCTTTCTAAAAGCTGAGTGTTGGGCTGGAGTGATAGCGCAGTGGGTAGGGCATTTGCCTTACATGCAGCTAACCGGGTTCGATACCCGGCATCCCATGTAGTCCCGAGCACTGCCAGAGTAATTCTTCAGCGAAGAGCCAGGAGTAACCTCTAAGCTTAGCCTGGTGTGACCCAAAACCCAAAATAAAAAAAAAAAAAAAAAAAAATAATAATAATAATAATAATATTAATAATAAAATAAAAAGAAAAGAAAAGCTGAGTGTGACAGTTCTTGTTTCTTCAAATTTTGAGTCTGAAAGTATTAGGAGTAGCTCCTCATTTAGGTTATTGAAAACCACACTACTAAACTCTTCTGGGACCAGGCTTTAGTTTGGGGTAAGATTTTTGATTTACATTTTACTTTACTTGATCATAATTTACCTTTTCAGTCTTTTGTTTCATCTTGAGTCAAAATTAATTGGTTAAAATGAGTCACAAATTTATCTGTCTCTTCTACTTATTTTTAGTTTCAAATAAACATATACAAAGTAATAGGTGATGATCCTTTGAATTTCTGTAGTATGTATTGTGATAGCTACCCTTTAATTCAGAATACTATGTTTTCAGTTATTTCTCAAATTTTCTTTGAGCATTTAAGGTTTTTTCATCTTAGTTTATCTTTTAAAGAACAAGTTCTTAGTTTCATTGATTTTTGGATCATTTATCGGTTTTAATTTATTTGATATATATACTAAATTTTACTATTTTATTTCTTATATTAGAATACATTTCTTTGTTTAGTCTTTTACAAAATACTTAAGCTGTGAGGTTAGATTATTTGTTGTGGGCATTGTCTTGTCTCTTAATGAATTCTTACACGATTATGAACTGTTCTTTTAATATCCCTTTTCTTTTTTTCTATATGTTCTTCTAGCTCAGATCTTTATCCTTACTTGCTTCCAGAAATTATTTAAAATTCTGCCTTCTTTTCTATTTGATCCACTGGTTCTTTCAAATACACATACACAAATACATATAAAATTACCCACTGGTCATTCAGCAATATGTTATTAAGTACCAGGTGCTTCCATTCTCCTCTTATATGGATCTATCGTTTCTGAAAAAATAAATATATATATATATATATATATATATATATATATATATATGTAGGTAGCATATAGTAAAGTAAAGGGAAAAAAGGACAGTAAACTTTACAGCATAATAAGCTTCAAGCACAGCACTGCTATTTTAATTAAAACAATATTTTGGTACCACAGAGGTTTTGTTCAGGCTTACTCCAGGCTCTCATCTCAGAAATAATTCCTTGCAGATTTTGTGGAACCACGTGGGTTGCTGGAGGTAGAATTCTAATTGACTGTGCACCTCCCTTACCCACAAGAGTGTTTTTTTGTTTTTAAAGTGTTTCTTTATTGTTTGTTTAGGTTTTGGACGACATTTGTTGATTCTTAGGGTTTTTTCATGACTCTCTAATCAGTGATCACTGCCATGGGTTCCAGGAACTACATAGGGTAGTAGAAATCAAACCTGGGCTGACTGAGTGCAAGTCAAGAGCTCTACTTGCAGTATTATTGCTTATGACCTCCCGCAATAATATTTTTATTTACTTATTTTAGTTTCAGATATTTCACTCGATAACTTGAATCCTGTAATTCATCGATTTGCTCAAGCGGGCGCCAGTAACATTTCCATTGGACCTTATCACATGCCAATGTAGACTAATGGCATCTGATTATTTCAGGTATTTGAAGATCCTCAAACCGTTCCTTCAGGGTCTTGACAAGGAAGTCTGACCACCTTGTAGGTAGGCGGCCACGTGATCTTTTCACATCCCGTGGGATCCAGTCGGTAACAGCTCTAGTTCATCGGTCGTCTCAAAATCGCATTACATGTCCTACCCATCTGATTTTCGATGCCTTGGAAAATGACACAGCATCCCTGACTCTGGAACAGAAATGGAGATCGGACCTCCAGATTCCTTCTTTCACTTGAGTGAGGCATGATATTCCAAGCATAGCTCTTTTGATTCCTCTCTGGGAGACCTGAAGCATTCTCATCCTGCTTTTGTAGGGTCCAGGTCTCTGAGGCATATTTTAATGCAGGGAGAACGGTAAGAGTCGAAGAGTTGTGCCCGGAGCCAGAGGTTCTTTGTCCTTTTAGCTATTTCTTCAGTGCCTTTGAAGGCATTCCATGCCTTTCTCTTCCTCCTGTGCAGCTCAGGTTTTAGGTCGTTCATCATGTTCACTTCTCGACCTAGGTACACATAACTGCTGCATTCAGAGATGTTTGTTCCATTGCGAGTGAATGGGGCCTCTGGAACTAGTTCATTTCTCATAAACATAATTTTGTTGAGATTCAGCTGTAGACCTATCTTTCCACATTCTCGGTCGAAGTCATCCAGCATTTGTACTGCTTGGCTAATTCTTGGTGTTATTAGAACCTTGTCATTAGTGAAGCGGAGGTGGTTTAGTTGCCGACCGTCTATCTACACTCCCATTCCTCCCACTCTAACTGTTGCATGATGTTCTCGAGTGTGGCGCTGAAGAGTTTTGGTAAAATGGTATCACCCTGTCAAAGCTCTCTTTTGACATCAATGATCACTTCCTTGTAGAATGGTGAGATCCTGGTGGTGAATCCTTAATACAGCTCACGAAGGATCCTGATGTATTGGGTTTGAATGCCCAGTTTGACTAGGGCTTCTATGACCGCTTCAGTCTGCACAGAATCAAAGGCTTTCTTTCAATCAATGAGCGTGAGACAGGCGGCATCTTGTACTCCATACATACCTCAATGAGTTTGGTTATCGTGTGGATATGGTCGATTGTGCTGAATCCTTTCAGGAAGCCTGCTTGCTCGCATGGTTGTCCTTCATCTAGTGTTCTGCCAATCCTCTTCAGGAAGACGCGTGAACAGATTGTAGATGACAGACAACAGGCAGATGGGGCAATAGTTGCCAATGTCGTGGATGTCTCCCTTCTTGAACAGTAGAACTGTCTTGCTGGTTTTCCAATGGGAGGGTACCTTGCATTCAGACAGGTAGCGTGTGAAGAGTAGAGCCAGTGTACTGATGAGTACTGATGGCAGATTCTTCAGGTAGTCAGGTCTGACTTTGTCTGGGCCTGGTGCTTTTCCCTTCTTTACCGACGAAATGGCATGTCACATTTCAGTAGTGAGAACATTGGGAACTACATATCCATCCTGTGGAATTTGGTATGTGGGCAGTTGGACATGGCTATCAAAGAGATCTGAGTAGAAGTCATGGATAGTCTTCTCCATTGCCTTTCTGGAAGATGTGATAGATCCATCAGGGCTTTGGAGGGCAGTCATCTTGGTCTTAGTTGACGAATGGTGGGCGGTGCGAATGCTTTTTACCTGCTTCTGCTGCATCTTCCAGTATTTCTGCTCTTCTCCCTTTGAGGTATTCCTTTATCACTTCTCTGCACCACTTCGCAAGCTTGGACTTTAGCATATGGTCTCCTGTGGCTCGCGTCTTGCTACATTGGCGAATGAGCTCAAGAGTTTCTGAAGACACGCGTCTTTTTGTGTCTTTCTCTCGGCAATCTTCGCACAATCATGAAGGTGCTGAACCAGTCCGTTGTAACCTTTATCGATTTCGTCAGTGATGGTATCTTCCCATGTTGCTGCAAAGGTGCTGAAGAGTTCCTAGTTGGTGCTCATTCTGGGAGTTCTCTTCTTAAACTTTGCAGCCTTTTCTCCCGTTGAGTGAAGTAGAATTTTGCATGAATGAGACAGTGCTTTGATCCTGTTTGGAATTTTGGGATGACAGCAACATAAGTCAGGCTAAAACTTCGATTGAAGATGATGTGGTCAATTTCATTGTGCAACTGTCCACCAGGAGATTCTCATGGCCAACGTTTCGCTTCAGCCTTTTTGGGACTGTGACTTCCCATGAATGGTCTTGGTGGACATGATGAACTCAGATAGTCTCTCACCCTGTTTATTCCATTCTAGCCCATGGGTCCCGATGTGGAGTTCTTCAGCCGACCTTCTCGGTCCTATCTTGGCCTTAAAATCACCAATATGATGTTGTACATGGTGTGATCTTTTTTATAGAACTTACCCAGCTCCATGTAGAATTTCTCAATTTCATCTTCTTTGAATGTGGATGTTGGTGCATAGACAATGAAGATAGAAATTGCTGGCAGTGGGCCACATATCTTCAAGTGTAATTGTCCTATCCTGTTTGTTAGGGATTCAAATGAATCAAATTTGATGGTCATGTTCGTGTTGACAAGTACACCAATGCCACCGGCGCCTCTTCCGTTCGCATGTTCCAATGAACAATTCTTTTCCAGTGTCAAATACAGCATGTGACTGACACCTCCTCGTCTCAGTCAGACCAATGATGTCGTACTTGATCTTTTGCGCTTGCACCATCGGATCCTCGATATATGCTTCTGATGCCAGCGTACGTGCATTGGAAAGTACAGACAGTCATTTTAGTCCTTCTTTGTTTTGGCAGCCTAGGTTGGCTGTGAAATTTTATCAGGCACTGCTTGTTTGCCTTTCTTACTGCCTCCGTTAAGGGCTCTTTCTGGGTGAGGAAAATAAACATTTTTTGTTACTGGTTTTGTCATATTGAAAATGCATCAGACAGCTTGCCAGGCTCTGTTGTATGGGCGCTAAACACTCAGTAGCTTGTGGGGCTCTCTCAGAGGGGTGGGTAGAATATTCATGGTAATTTGGAGATAAACCGCTTGGCCACACAGCGGCCACTGCAATGGGGAAAGCTGGTATCTGCTCTGCCGGGTCTATCTGTGTCTGTGTCTCAAGCATTCCTGGGCTTGAAATACTCTCCTCTGAAGGGCAGGTCTCTGAAGGTGGGTCCCTGTTGGTTGGGTTTCTGCAAGTGGGCTGGAGACTGGCTTAATCTCTTGGGTGGAAGATCTTACAAGAACTCCGGGTATGGATGGTGAAGATCGCTGCCAGCAAGGTGTGGGCGTTCCTCTGGGTTCTTTTGAGGCTCTATTGGGATGGTGAACTAGGGTTGGAAGTCGCTCTATGGTCCAAGAGGTTCAACGAGGAAAGCTGGTATCTGCTTTGCCTGGTATACCTGTGTCTCTTCAGATATTTATTCTTTTAAAAAAATTTAGTGAATCTTCATGATTTTCATAGTCACAAAATAATTCACGATTGAGTTCCAACACCAATCTCTTCTCCAGTGTTCACTTCCCACTACCAATGTCCACAGTTACTCTCTTCCACCCCTACCCCCCCACCAAGAAAAAGAAAAGAAAATTTTCTTTTCCTCCTTATTCTTTTTCTTCTTTCAGGCACCTTGTTTTCAAATACTGCTACTGATAAAGTATCACACATATCATACTGAACTCCTTTAGTACCCAGTTTTCAGCATATTAAATTTCTATTCTTAAAAATATTGATTTAAATCATCTAAAAGAAATTTAACAATAATAAAGATGTTATGGGCAATTCTAATAGATATCATTTAGCTAGAATATATGTGGCTGATCTGAACAAAATATGATAAATGTCTATCAATCCCAATAGAGAAGCTTAATAGGTATTAGTAGAAAATAAGGGATAATATTATGATTGTTGATGACAATGGGTTGGAAAGGAAAATTATGAAGGTACTCAGCTTGCACACGGTTAAATCAGATTCTATTTCCACCACCACAATATGGCCCACAGGCCTTGGGGGTGAAGGTCAGTGTGAGGCTTCTCTTTTCTGTGGTAATAGAGACCAGAGAAAATTGTAA
The DNA here is from genome assembly GCA_021461705.1 of Cryptotis parvus. Classification (NCBI taxonomy): domain Eukaryota; kingdom Metazoa; phylum Chordata; class Mammalia; order Eulipotyphla; family Soricidae; genus Cryptotis; species Cryptotis parvus. Next base: position 14,241 of record JAJIBD010025325.1, on the reverse strand, counting down.
GACATGGGATATGGAAGTAAAGTGGGATTGAGGGTATGTAAGTGGTGGTTACTGCCATAGTTGGTACTAGAGATGAGATATTCTGGGGAATTAAGATATTTAATTGGTGATTTGAGTATTGGTTGCATTTTTGAACATTGAAATATTCACTGAGTTGTATTTCATAATCTCTTCTTACTCATAATCTCTTATTATTTGTAATAGCTGTTTCCATTCAGTCTTAAATATAAAACAAAGAAAATAAAACAACACACACATGCACACACATATAATATCCTGTTGAAATGATACATAAACTATATAAACAAAATAAAATAGTCATATTTATAATTGTATTAAAAAATAAATTCCTGGAGTCAACATAACAGAGGAAGTGAATACTTAAGTATAGAAAACATCAAGTCAGAATTTACAAAAGTTGAAGGGAGAAGGAAACGAAATTAGTCTAAATTTACATATTAGGAAACGGACACCATTTAACATCCAATCCAAAATATCATATCGTAAAATCTGTATCAAAATTTTAATGTGATTTTCCAAGAATGTAGAGCAAGCACTAAAATTTGTAAGGAACAAGAAAAATTCTAAAAAATCTTGAATAATTAGTCTTACTAATACTGAATAAAAAATATGGGAGCATCACATTTCCCAAAGATAATCTATGCTAGAAAGCTTTATTGATCAAAATAACATCATATAGGTATTGAATAAGAAAAGAACAGAACTGAGATCCCACAAATGAATCCTTACATACAAAGATAATTCATTTATAACAAAGATTATAGCATAGGTTAAAGGAGCATCAAATTGAGGAAATCTAGATAACAATACTAAAACTCATATCATACTAAAATATCATACCACATAATTCTTACCACGTATTTCTTAATATGGACAAAAGTTAAATCAAACACTTTGGGGACATGAATTTAGGGGCTGGATGTAGGTTGCTTCATTGCATAGTACAGGCCCGCAGTCTATCCCCTGGCATGCCGTTAAGTTCCCCTGAGTATAAGCAGGAGTGATTCCTGACTACAGAGCCAGGATTAAGCCATGGAACGTTTCGCAGTGTGGCCCATGCTTCCGTTCCCAAGTTAAATACAATTAAAAACCCTTCTGCTCTGTATTAATCATCATCAAAAATAAGAAAGATAGTAAAAATAAAAACTTAAATTTAATATCTAAATATATAGGCTTCTTAGGGAAAAAACTCACAAAAACCACTCCATAACACTGGTTTCAATATTGTCTTCAGTTCCTTAACTCATTAGCAATAAAAATGAAAGAAGAACTTAAAAAATTGGAAAGATTTCTTACTGAACACCCAGATTAAGAAAATAGGCTGTAAAAGAATTGCAGTGCAGAAAACTGTATCAAAATATATATTTAGAATATATAGATTTTTTCTTATTAAAATCTTGACATATGCAGTTGATCTCATTAGAATAAAGAAATTTGATATCAAAATTGAAAGAGTCATCAAAATAAGGAAAGGAAAGGAAAGGAAACGACATGAAATGAAACAAAACGAAATGAAATGCAATGAAACAAAATGAAATGAAAGGAGAGAGTGTAAGGGAAGGACAGGGAAATGAAAAGGGAGGGAAGAGGGAGAGAAGGCAGGATAAAGTGGGAGAGAAGGAAAGGGAAGGAGAGTAAAGGGGAGGAGGAGAGATGGGATGAATGGAAATGGGAAAGTAGTGAAGAGAATGGGACGGAGTAAAGGAAGGGGAGGACAAGAAGAGAGAGGAAAGAGAAAAGGGCAGGAAGGAGGAAGGGAAGGGAAAGGAAAGGAAGGGAAAGGAAAGGGAAGGGAAGGGAAAGGAAAAGGGAGGAAAGGAGAGGGAGAGGAGAGGAGGAGGGGAGGGAAGGGGAGGGAAGGGAGGGAGGGGAGGGGAAGGGAAGGGAGGGGAAGGGAAGGGAAGGAAGGAAGGGAAGGGAAGGGAAGGAAGGGAAGGAAGGAAGGAAGGGAAGGGAAGGGAAGGGAAGGAAAAAGGAAAGGGAAGGGAAAGGAAAAGGGAAGGGGAGAGGAAGGGAAGGGAAGGGAAGGGAAGGGAAGGAAGGGAAGGGAAGGGAAGGGAAGGGAAGGGAAGGGAAGGGAAGGAAGGGTAGGAAAAGGAGGGAAGGAAGGAAGGGAAGGAAGAGAGAAAGAGAAGGAAGGGAAGGAAAGAGAGAGAGAAGAAAGGAAAGAAAGAAAGAAAGAACAGAAGGAAGGAAGAATGTGATATTTTAAAACCTAATTTGTTAAATAACAATAAGATAAGAGAAAGAAACAAAAGTAACAAAATATATCTTAAAATGAATGACAGTGAATATATACAATTATTGTAACTTATGGAACATAGCAATACACCAGTGAAAAGGAAATAAATAACAACAAAGACTTACATAATGAAACAAACAAACCCAAAAAACAAGTACCTAACTGAACCACATGAGCGAATAAAAACAGAGCAGTCATTGTATCATAAAGGCAGAAAAATAAACAATATAAATTAGAATCAGTGGCATGGAAATAAAAATAGGGGAGAATATAAAGGTAAATAAAACTGGTAGTAGTTTGTTTTTTCTAAGCAAAATAAATAAATATTTATGTATTCTTAATTAGAGGAGAGAAAGAGAGACAGAGATAGAGACAAAGACAGAGACAAAGAAATAGAATTAATTGGATCAGTGATGAAAGTGAAAGTTATACATATGCATCAAAATTAAAGAAGATCTTAAGAGATTATAGGGACAATTCAATGCCAGTAAGTTGGATAATATGAAAGAAATGAATGAATTACTAGTTTCATACAACTTCCCAAGATTGAATCAGGACATAGCAGAAAATGAGCAGGCCAATCTCAGGTAATGAAATTGAAGTAATAATTAAAAAGCTCTTCAAGACAAAACAAAACTTTTGGTCCACATGGGTTCAATATTTAGTTCTACAACACACTGAAAGAAGTGATATAAACTCTATTTTCCAAGCTCTTCCAAAATAGGTGTTGAGAGCATATGGAAGAAAATAAAATAATAGATGAATATTCCTGATAAATACCATTGCAATAATTCTCAACATAATTGAAGGTACAACGAATATACCAAGAGTGGTACATTCCAGGAATTCAAGGATTATTCAATATTCCAAAACCAATTAATGTATCATACCTTATTAACAAAGAAAAGATCACTTATCACTTATCTTCCCGTTGTTCATTGGTTTGCTCAAGTGGGCGCCAGTAATGTCTCATTTGTCCCTGTCACATGCAAGAGTAGCCCAAAGGCGTCTGCTCGCTCCAGAAACATGAGAAGCCTCAAACCGTTCATTCAGGTTTTTGACAAAGAAGTCTGACAATCTTGTAGGTGGGCAGCCACACATTCCTTTGACATCCTTTGGAATCCAGTCGGTAACAGCTCTAGTCTGGTGGTCATCCCTAAATTGCATTACGTGTCTGGCCCATCTGATTTTCATCATCTTGGCAAACGAGACAATGTCCCTGATTCTTGATCGGCGACAAGGTCAGAACTCGGATCCCTTCTCTCATTTGAGTGAACCGTGATACTCCAAGCATAACTTTTTTGATTCCTCTTAGGGATACCCGAATAGCCTTCACATCCTGCTTTTGTAAGGCCCAAGTCTCTGAGGCATATATTAGTACAGGGAGATTGGTGGAGTCGAACAGGAGTAACCCCTGAGCGTCACTGCATGTGATCCAAAAAAGCAAAAGAAAAAAAAAATAGTTGTGCCTGGAGCTGGAGGTTCTTCCTCTTCTTTACCACTCCCTAAATGCTCTTGAAGGCGTTCCAAGCTGCTCTCTACCCCACCATAGTTCAGATGCTAGATCATTCACCATGTTGAGTTCTCGAACTAGGTACTCATAACATTCAGAGATGTTCATTCCATTGAGAGCAAATGGAATGTCAGGAACTAATCCATTTCTCATGAACATTGTGTTCTTGCAAATAAAAAAACTTTAGAAAATAATATCTATTTACAATAAAAACCTGCAAGAAAACAGGAACCAAAGGAATGTATGCTAATATATTAAGTCATTTATAGCATATACAAAGACAATATTATAATTAAGCTTGATAAACTGAAGCTACCCTTGAGACCACACATAAGCTAAGGAGATAATTTTCTATAACATTATTTAATGTACTTTTTGACATTTCCTGTGACATCTGATTGGGAATCAGAATATGTTTTAAAAGTTGTTATTCTTTTGGATAAAGAATAACACTAAATTTTGGACTTCCTGATCAGATAGCATTTGAAAACTCAAGATACGATATTTAAAACAAAGTGCCAACCAAAGCCTAATTTATAATAGAATAGAAAAGGAGATATGGATGGCTGGCCTGGATGGCATGGATGCTGGTGTGGATGCGGGGAAAAGGGGACTCTCATTCATTGTTGGTGGGAATGTCGAATGGTACAGCCTTTTGGGAAAACAATATGGACAATCCTCCAAAGACTAGAAATTGAGCTCCCATTTGACCCAGTCATACCACTCCTGGGGATATACACTGGGAAGCCAAGAACACACAACAAAACACCATCTGCACTTTTATTTTCATAGCAGCACTATTCACAATAGCCAAAAAATGGAAAAAAAAACAGTATGCCTGAGAACTGATGGCTGGATAAAGAAACGTTGGTATATCTACACAATGGAATACTATGCAGCTGTTAGGAAAAATGAAGTTATGAAATTTGCCTATAAATGGATTGTCATGGAGAGAATAATATTGAGTAAAATTAGCTAGAAGGAAAAAAGACAGATATAGAATGACTACATTTATTTGCATGACATGTATATATATATATATTAGGTTTTACTGATGCAATTTTATTAATTGTGGGAACATAATATACTGATATTTCATATCTAAAGATACCAGTCCAACAAGTAATCATAATTTTAGTTTATATACACTTTTTGCTAACAGACCACGAATATATATTAAAAGACAAAAACATTTTGCAGACTGGGAAGATGTAGCTATGAGTCTTGATTATAAGGAGAGGAATACAGGTAACATGAGGGTTTTTCCCTAATTTACAAAGGGCATTTCAAATTTACAATCAGTCACCTTCTTGCTGAGATAATAGCATTTTGATTTATTCATCTGCTGTCTTAAGGAGAGCAGCTTTCTTCTTATACTTGTCTCCTATCTCTCTTATATTTTCTAAGAGATCTTCAGACATGCTCTCTTCAAACTCTCTATCAATTTTAGCAATATGTTCTTCAAGATATTTTCCAAAGACTCAACATGTGTAGCAACCATCTCTAAAAGACGCTGCAAGTTATTTCCCACTTTTCTTCTTTCTTTTATACATATTATGATACCAAAATCTAAGGTCAGGTGAAACATGGATCAGGAGGTCTTGTCAAAGGTGGAAATTACCACAAACGTGTGGGATTCAGAGGTAAAAAAGACAGAGAAGGGAACAGTGTGCCAAAATTGTTGAAAGGGCTAATACCAGCCTAGAACTGTGCATTAAATACAGGAAAAAGATACACATTATAAACTCTAAGTGTATGTATTCCAATCCACAATATGGAAGAGGAAGAGAGAAAACGAGAGAGAAAGAAGAGAGAGAGAGAGGGAGAAAGAGAAAAGAGATAAAGAACATGCCATAGAGGCAAGCTGGGGGAGGAGGAAGTGAATTGGGGACATTTGTGGTGGGAAATGGGCACTGCTGGAGGAATGGGTGCTGGAACACTATATGATTGAAATCCCCAAATATGAACAACTTTGTAATTGTATATCTCATGGTGGTATAATAAAATACTAATTTAAATAAAAAAGAAAAGGAGATACGTGTTTAAAAACTTTTGTTCCTCTTTACTATTAATTACTTAAAGTGCAAAGAGCAGGGTAAAATAAAATAATCTACCCACTCCGTTAGGAAGTCCATTTTCCACATCCGGACATCCTCCTCATCAGAACTCCAACCAACAGACCAGCCTATCACAGCCCGGCTCGCGTGGTCGCTTGTGGCCGCGATTCATCAATAAATGCTGGATTTTGAGATGACTACAAGAGTATGCTACCCGCATGGCAGAGCCTGGCAAGCTACCCGTGTCGTATTTGATATGCCAGATACCAGTAACAATTATAGACCTCATTCCCATGACCTGATGGAATGGTTTGAGGCTCTTTATGTTCCTGGAGCAAGCAAGTGCTCTTGGGCTCTACTTGCATGAGACAGGTCATATGGAGATGTTACTGGTGCCCACCTGAGCAAATCAAAGATGAACGGGAAGACACTGAACTTTATGGATTAATATAGACATTTAGGAATTAAATAATAAGAGAAAACATTGTTTAGAAAAAAGGCTTCAGTGACTGTCCTAAATCTTTTTGCACTCAAGTAAATGTGACTGAAATCTTCAAAAGTAAGCCTTCAATACGGTTTTCTATTATTGCAAGTAAGGTCAGATGTTTCCAGACCAAAGTGTGTCTAGTGACCTGGCCTCATGCTGGGTCCTCACTGGCCTTGTTCTGGCTGATTACCTTGCTCAGTGATGATCTTGTCTGTCACCACCCAACCATGGCCATGACTCTTGAATTCTGTGATCAATCACTGGAACTCTGTGGTCTGCCTCTCCTTCCTGGGTTTTGCTGCTCTGTCCCACTGGTTCTTCCTTAGTCTGTCTGTCCTTATCTGTAAGAATTATTGTCTTTTTGCTATACACACGGTACAGATGAAAGAGAAGGCACCTCTCCTATGACCCCCTATATGACCTGAGTTATCACAGGGACTAGTTCTCTCTTTTTCTGTAGGTGACAGTTGTAATGGTCAGTTGAATTCACTAGACTGCTTGGCACCTGACCTATATTAAATATAACTAATAATAGCTTACGTATTTATAATATAAATGTAATTATTATCTAGTTATTTTATTTTTAATAGCAACTGTAAATGTTCTTTGTAACAGAATGATAAACAATGTGAACACTACATAGTTTTCTAAATAGCAATGGCAGTGCCCTTTGCAAATCATTTCTAGAGAAATTTATAACGTTAATCATATAGGTTTGGCATCTCAACCTAGCGATATGTATTTTTTCCTATTGCCTCTTTAAACCAAAATACAAACTGTGTAAAAGCATAGGGACATAGTGAACAGTCCATCTGCAGGTACCCTAGATATGGGGAAGGCACACGTTGAAATATTAGTGAGACGTGTTCAAAGATTATATGCAGTGGCATAGTCTCCTTTGCATTTTGGAGGGCATCATTGTAGTTAATCCTTCTGATTCTTCTTCAACCTGTTCATCTATTTCTCTGGTACTCATGTGCATAAAGCAATATACCTAATTTTATGCCTACTGAGGACTCTAATTATCCTGTACTCTTGGAATTTTGAATGTGAACTGATTTCAGTGCCTCATCATTAGACAGTTAGATACTAATCTTACCGCAGAGTCAATGGAAGTGTGTTTGATTTCTCCATGCATTAGCATACTTGACTTTCGCCCACATGCCAGATTGGACAGAGCCCTTGTGGTGGGACGCAGACAAATCCCTAATTCTGAGTACTCATATACTTCATTATTCCTGGGGTACAGGACTAGTAGTGTCTCATTATTGTGCTGACTTAGCTTCCTTTCCTTTAAGTGAGTGTTCACTAAAATCTTGTGAGCCCCTGATTTCCCAAGGGGGCCCCAAGAGCTGTGACAGCCTGAAGAAAATGCCTAGAAGTAGAGCAGAAATTGAGGCCCAATGGATTCTCAATTATGTGCAACTGGAAAAAATAAACATGCTATATACACTTGTGTCTCATCACCTCCTTTGTTCTGTGTGATGCACTAAAGGGATGGGGCAATAAAGGGGTGGGGTTGTGAGGAGCGGTGTTTCTCCTGTGGAGATTTTCTGATCTATCCCAATTCACCTGCATAAACATCAAAAGCATTTACACATACTTGATGGGTAATAGACCAACATTCTGACTTGCTTTTATATCCCCTAATATCCTATCATCTATCTATCTATCTATCTATCTATCTATCTATCTATCTATCTATCTATCTATCTATCTATCTATCTATCTATCTATCTACCTACCTACATACCTATCTATCTATCTATCTATCTAATCTTTCATCTACCTACCTTCCTACTTACCTACCTACCTAAAACTACCCACCTATCCACCTACTCACCTACCCACCTACTCACTTACCCCTACTCACCTGCCTACCAACCTATCTAATCTATCTATCTATCTATCTATCTATCTATCTATCTATCTATCTATCTATCTATCTATCTATCTATCTATCTATCTATCTATCTATCTATCTATCTATCTATCTATCTATCTATCTATCTATCTATCTATCTATCTATCTATCTATCTCTATCTTTCATAGAACACTGAACACTTGGGAATAATCATTGGTACTCTTAATGGCAAGTTGTCATTCCAGGTGTTGGTGAATTATAATCCCTAAGGTATCCCTTCATTTCCCCACAAAATCCACATATGGCTGAGTAGGTCTCTGAAAAATTCTTATATTGTTTCCTGTCAATTAAGCATCAGCATCAATCTTTCCTAGGCTCCCAACACTGTCTCATATATGTAAGTTCAAAAAGCATGGGGCAAGGAGCTCACCTGCTTTTATGCTGCCATACTCCTTCGCCCGGAGCGTAACATAGATTAGGTGAATGCCTGGTACTCTACTCCCAGAAGGAACTATGGCGTGGAGTTTCATTTGGGCCTTATGAAAATACCCGTCGAACTCTCACACGGCCTGTGTCCGCCTCAGGTACTCTCCCTGTGGTGTGCGGCTGGCCGGGCGGGCGCCTGGGGTCTTGGTAGAGCCCCATGCCTCGGCAGAAGGTGGAACTACAACCTCCCAGAAGTCCGAGCGGAAGCAGAAGTAAACGGACATTTTGAACTCTCACACCGGCCTGTGTCCACCTCAGGTATTCCCCCTGGCGTGTGCGGCTGGCCGGGTGGGCGGCAGCAAAAAACAGGAAATTCAACACCAAGGGAAGGTAATACCCTCAAGAAAAAAGAAACAGTACACTAGAGGAATCTATCCCTGAGCAATGCAACACCTTGGGGAAACAACGCAGATCCCCAGTTCGAAGAACAGATGAAGGAATCTACCCTGAAGACTCAAAAAAGAATGCAGATGTGCATGATCTCTCTGACAATGAATTTAGAGAAGAAATTGTTAGGATGCTTAAGGAGCTCAATGAAAAAATAGAGCAGATGTCCAATAAAATACTGGAGAACATAAACAAAGCAGTTGAAAGGGCAGTCAATAAATTTCGGGAGGAAATGAGAGCAGAAATGAGAACCATGCAAATAGAAATATTATTGCTTAAAAACTCAGTAGATGAAATGAAAAACACAATAGGGGCTCTCAAGAGTAGGATGACAGCAGTGAAAGAGAGAATCAGTGAGACTGAAGATGAGCTGCAGAAAGCACTCAGAGAACTACATAAAATGGAAAAAGACCGGAAAATGGATCAGCAATGGAAAAGAGAACAAAGGGATGAAGCCGGGCAGAACAACATAAGAATTATCGGAGTCCCAGAGGGACAGGAAAGTAACCCCAAGGAAATTCAAACAGTTAAAAACATCCTGGCTGAAAAGTTCCCGAGTTAAAGGATGAAGGCATCCAGATCCAAGAAGCCTGCCGCGTACCAGCAAGAAGAGACCCCAATGGAAAGACCCCAAGACACATCCTAGTCAAAGTAATGAATGCCATAGACAGAGCATTAATTCTTCAGGCAGCAAGATCAAAGAAGGAAATTGTATACAAAGGAGCAACCATTCGACTTTCAGCAGATTTCTCAGAAGACACCCTACAAGCCCGAAGGCAGTGGTGGGATATAGTAAAAAAAACGTAATGAAATGAATGCCTCAGCAAGAATTCTTTATCCAGCTAAACTCTTACTCAGATTTGAAGGACAGATATACAACTTCTTGGATAAACAACAGCTTAGGAACTTTGTAAAATCAAAATCAACCTTAAAAGAAGGACTGAAAGATCTACTATAAGACAAGACATAACCCAAAAGAACAACCAACCTATACAGAAAGATGGCACAAAATCCCATGACAATAATCTCTCTCAATGTCAATGGTCTAAATGCACCAGTTAAGAGACACAGAGTGGCAAAATGGATCAAAAAATTGAATCCAACATTCTGCTGCCTTCAAGAAACACAACTGAACAATCGGAGCAAAGACAGGCTCAAAATAAAAGGCTGGAAAACAATCCTTCACTCAAACAACCCATCCAAAAGGGCTGGGGTAACCATACTAGTATCGGACAACATAGACTTCAGGCTAAAGCAGGTCAGAGGGACAATGAAGGTCACTTCTTAATAGTCAAGGGATGCATATATCAGGAAGAAATCACGCTATTAAACATATATGCACACAATGAGGGACCAGCAAAATACCTAAAACAACTACTAATAGATTTCAAAGAAGACATTGACAGCAACACAATTGTAGTTGGAGACTTCAACAGTGCTCAATCAACCCTGGATAGATCAACAAGATTGAAACTTACCAAGGAAATACTGGCCCTAAAAAGAAGAGATGGAAGAAAGAGGGCTGGTAGACATATACAGGGCATTTCATCCCCAAAAAGCTGAATACACTTTCTTCTCCAGTGCACATGGAACATACTCCAAAATAGATCACATGCTAAGCCATAAATCATACCTCCATAAAATCAGGAAGATAGAAATTGTGCCAACTATTTTTTCAGACCATGATGCACTGAAAATAGAAGTTAATTGTATACAAAAACGGAGACCAATACCAAGTACCTGGAAACTAAACAGCTCACTGCTGAACAACCAGCAAGTCATAAAAGAAATCAAAGAGGAAATCCAAAGATTCCTGGAAACAAATGAGACTGAAGACACGAATTCCCAGAACTTGTGGGATACAGCAAAAGCAGTGTTAAGAGGCAAGTTCATAGTTCTTCAAGCATTCATCAGAAAAGAAGAAAAGGCCATCAGAAATAGTCTGACCTCACAAGTTAAGATCTTAGAGAGTGATCAACAAAAGGAGCCAAACCCAAGCAGAAAGAAAGAAATAATGAAACTTAGAGCAGAAATCAATGTGATGGAATGTCGAAAAACAATCCAGAAGATCAACGAAACCAAAAGCTGGTTCTTTGAAAAAATAAATAAGTTTGACAAACCACTTGCAAGACTTGTAAGAAAAGGAAAAGATAGAACCCAAATAAATAGAATCAGAAATGAAAATGGGGACATCACAACAGAGACCAAAGAAATCCAAAAGATCACCAGAGATTACTATGAGGAGCCTGTATGCCACGAAACAAGAGAATCTAGAAGAAATGGACAAATTCCTGAATTCCTATAGCCTCCCAAGTCTGCAACAAGAAGATTTTGAATACCTCAACAAACCTATCTCCATCGAGGAGATGGAATCGGTAATCAAAAGTCTCCCCAAACACAAAAGCCCAGGTCCAGATGGATTCACCAGTGAATTCTACAAAACCTTTAAAGAGGACCTACTCCCAATTCTTTTCAAGCTCTTTTGGTAAATTGAAGAAACAGAAACACTCCCAAATAGCTTTTTACGAGGAAAATATCACCCTGATACCCAAAACAGACAGAGATGTCACAAAAAAGGAAAACTACAGACCAATCTCCCTGATGAATACAGATGCTAAGATCTTCAACAAAATACTAGCAAATAGAATCCAAAGAGTCATCAAAAAGATTATACACCATGACCAAGTGGGATTCATCCCAGGAATGCAAGGATGGTTCAACTTCCGCAAGTCAATCAACATAATGCATCATATCAACAAAAAGAAAAATAAAAACTATATGATCATATCAGTAGATGCAGAGAAGGCATTTGACAAGATTCAACACCTGTTCATGATAAAAGCTCTCCGTAAAATGGGGATTGAAGGAACCTTCCTCAAGATAATCCAGGCCATCTACTACAAGCCCACAGCGATCATCATTCTCAATGGGGAAAAACTGAAAGCCTTCCCCTTAAGATCAGGGACAAGACAAGGCTGCCCACTCTCACCACTTCTATTCAATATAGTATTGGAAGTACTTGCCATAGCAATCAGGGAAGAAAAAGACATTAAGGGCATCCTGATAGGAAGGGAAGAAGCCAAGTTGTCACTATTTGCAGATGACATGATATTATACCTGGAAAACCCGAAACTCTCTACCAAGAGGCTCCTAGAAATAATACATTCCTATAGTAGAGTGGCAGGGTACAAAATTAATACCCAAAAAGTCAATGGCCTTCCTAGATGTAAACAGTGAAAGAGAAGAAAGGGACATTAAAGAAAGTATCCCATTCACAATTGTGCTGCAGAAAATCAAATACCTAGGAATCAGTTTGACAAAGAATGTAAAGGATCTCTACAAAGAAAACTACAAAACGTTACTTCAGGAAGTAAAAGAAGACCTGAAGAAATGGAGACACATTCCTTGCTCATGGATTGGAAGGATTAACATTATCAAAATGGTAATACTCCTAGAGCTTTATACAGATTCAATGCGGTCCCTATAAAGATACCCATGATGTTCTTCAAAGAAATTGAACAAACACTCCTGAAATTTGTATGGAATAATAAACCCACATGAATAGCTAAAGCAATCCTTGGGAAAAAGAAGATGGGAGGTATCACTTTCCCCAACCTCAAGCTCTACTACCGAGCAGTTGTAATTAAGACAGTGTGGTATTGGTATAGAGACAGACCCGTAGACCTATGGAATAGAACTGAATATCCTGAAACACACTCTCAAATATACAAACACTTAAACTTTGATAAAGGAGCAAAAAAATATTAAGTGGAGCAAAGAAAGCCTCTTCAACAAATGGTGCTGGGAAAACTGAGCAGCTATGTGTAAAAAATGAACTTAGACCTCCTTCTAACGCCATGCACAAAAGTCAGATCAAAATGGATTATAGATCTCAACATCAGACATGAATCTATAAGGTACATCGAAGAAAACATAGGAGAAACGCTCTACGACATCGAAACTAAAAGTATCTTTAAGGATGACACACCACTAACCAAGAAAATGGAAGCAAAGATAAACAAATGGGATTATATGAAATTGAAAAGTTTCTGCACCTCAAAAAGAAACGGTGACCAAGATACAAAGACAATCCACAGAGTGGGAAAGGATATTCACCCAATACCCATCTGACAAGGGGTTAATATCCAGGATATATCAGGCACTGGTAGCCCTTCACAAGAAAAAAAACAGCCAACCCCATCAAAAAATGGGGAGAAGAAATGAACAGAAGCTTCCAAAAGGAAGAAATTTGAATGGCCAAAAGGCATATGAAAAGTGCTCTTCATCTTTAATCACCAGGGAGATGCAAATCAAAACAACAATGAGGTACCATCTCACACCACAGAGACTGGCACACATCCAAAACAGGAAGAACAACCGGTGCTGGCGTGGATGTGGGGAAAAAGGGACTCTCATCCACTGTTGGTGGGAGTGCCGACTGGTCCAGCCCTTTTGGAAAACAATTTGGGCATTCCTCTGAAAACTAGACATTGAGCTCCCATTTGATCTAACAATAGCACTCCTGGGAATATACCCGAGAGATCGAAAAACACATAGCAGAAACACTATCTGTACTTCTTTATTCATCTCTGCACTATTCACTATAGCTAGAATCTGGAAACAACCTAAATGCCCGAGAACAGAGGACTGGCTAAAGAAACTGTGGTTCATCTACACTATGGAATTCTATGCAGCTGTCAGAAAAGGCGAAATTATGAAATTTACCTGCAAATGGATGGACATAGAGACTATCATGCTGAGTGAAATTAGTCAGAAGGAAAAGGACAGATATAGAATGACTGCATTCATTAATAGGATATAAATAGATGCCAGTGTTTTACTAAATGTGGGAAATGGTAATGGCAGATTAAAACTCACCATTGAATATACACAAAGAGACTTAAGTTTTAAACTCTAAATATCTGCAGGGCTAGCCACAATGTGTAAAACAAGAGGGAGAGAGATGCAGAGACAGAGAGAGGACAGAGAGAGAAAGAGAGGAAACAGGGCTACCTGCTGTTGAGGCAGCCTGGGGGTGGGTGGGAGGGGTGTGGTAAATTGGAGGTGGAAATGGGGCACTGGTGGAGGGATGGGTGCTGGAATACTGTATTACCAAGAACCAATTGTGAACACCTTTGTTATTGTATATCTCACGGTGGTATAATAAAAATTTTTAAAAAAAA
>JAJIBD010025324.1:0-153910 GCA_021461705.1 Cryptotis parvus | reverse complement strand
CTAGGAAATTCAACACCAAGGGAAGGTAATACCCTCAAGAAAAAAGAAACAGTACACCAGAGGAATCTATCCCTGAACACCACAACACCATGGGGAAACAACGCAGATCCCCAGCTCGAAGAACAGGCGAAGGAATCGACCCTGAAGACTCAAAAAGAATACAGATGTGCAAGATCTGTCTGACAATGAAATCAGAGAGAGAAATTGGTGGGATGTTTAAGGAGCTCAACGGAAAAAATTGAGCAGATGTCCAATAAAATACAGGAGAACATAAATGAAGCAGTTGAAAGGGCTGTCAATAAACTACGGGAGGAAATGAGAGCAGAAATGAGAACCATGCAAATAGAGATATCATCGCTTAAAAACTCAGTAGACGAAATGAAAAAACACAATCGGGGCTCTGAATAGTAGGATGACAGCAGCGGAAGAGAGAATCAGTGAGACTGAAGATGAGCTGCAGAAAGCACTCAGAGATCTACATAAGATGGAAAAAAGACCGGATAATGGATCAGCAACGAAACAGAGAACAATGGAATGAAGCCAGGTGGAACAACATAAGAATCATAGGAGTCCCAGAGGGACAGGAAAGTAACCCCAAGGAAATTAAAACAGTTAAAAACATCCTGGCTGAAAAGTTCCCCGAGTTAAAGGACGAAGGCATCCAGATCCAAGAAGCCCGACGCATACCAGCAAGAAGAGACCCCAATAGAAAGACCCCAAGACACATCCTATTCAAAGTAATGGATGCCATAGACAGAGACATAATTCTTCAGGCAGCAAGATCAAAGAAGGAAATTGTATACAAAGGAGCATCCATTCGACTTTCAGCAGACTTCTCAGAAGACACCCTCCAAGCCCGAAGGCAGTGGTGGGATATAGTAAAAAAACTTAATGAAATGAATGCCTCAGCAAGAATACTTTATCCAGCTAAACTCTCGCTCAGATTTGAAGGACAGATATACAACTTCTTGTATAAACAACAGCTTAGGAACTTTGTAAAATCAAAACCAACCTTAAAAGAAGGACTGAAAAATCTACTATAAGACAAGACATAACCCAAAAGAACAACCAACCTATTCAGAAAGATGGCACAAAATCCCATGACAATAATCTCTCTCAATGTCAATGGTCTAAATGCACCAGTTAAGAGACACAGAGTGGCACAATGTATCAAAAAATTGAATCCGACATTCTGCTGCTTGCAAGAAACACACCTGAACAATCGGAGCAAAGACAGGCTCAAAATAAAAGGCTGGAAAATAATCCTTCATTCAAACAACCCATCCAAAAAAGGCTGGGGTAGCCATACTGGTATCTGACAACATAGACTTCAGGCTGAAGAAGGTCAGAAGGGACAGTGAAGGTCACTTCTTAATAGTCAAGGGATGCATATATCAGGAAGAAATCACGCTATTAAACATATATGCACCCAACGAGGGGCCAGCAAAATACCTAAAACAACTACTAATAGACTTCAAAGAAGACATTGACAGCAACACAATTGTAGTTGGAGACTTCAACACTGCTCTATCAACCCTGGATAGATCAACAAGATTGAAACTTACCAAGGAAATACTGGCCCTTAAAGAAGAGATGGAAGAAAGAGGGCTGGTAGACATATACAGGGCATTTCATCCCCAAAAAGCTGAATACACTTTCTTCTCCAGTGCACATGGAACATACTCCAAAATAGATCACATGCTGAGCCATAAATCATACCTCCATAAAATCAAGAAGATAGAAATTGTGCCAACTATTTTTTCAGACCATGAGGCACTGAAAATAGAAGTTAATTGTACACAAAAACGGAGACCAATACCAAGTACCTGGAAACTAAACAGCTCACTGCTGAACAACCAGCAAGTCATAAAAAGAAATCAAAGAGGAAATCCAAAGATTCCTGGAAACAAATGAGACTGAAGACACGAATTACCAGAACTTGTGGGATACAGCGAAAGCAGTGTTAAGAGGCAAGTTCATAGCTCTTCAAGCATTCATCAGAAAAGAAGAAAAGGCCATCATAAACAGTCTGACTTCACAACTTAAGATCTTAGAGAGTGATCAACAAAAGGAGCCCAACCCAAGCAGAAAGAAAGAAATAATAAAACTTAGAGCAGAAATCAATGATATGGAATGTCAAAAAACAATCCAGAAGATCAACAAAACCAAAAAGCTGGTTCTTTGAAAAAATAAACAAGATTGACAAACCACTTGCAAGACTTGTAAGAAAAGGAAAAGAGAGAACCCAAATAAATAGAATCAGAAATGAAAACGGGGGACATCACAACAGAAACCACAGAAATTCAAAAGATCATCAGAGATTACTATGAGAGCCTGTACGCCACAAAACAAGAAAACCTAGAAGAAATGGACAAATTCCTGAATTCCTATAGCTTCCCAAGTCTGCAACAAGAAGATTTGGAATACCTCAACAAACCTATTTCCATCGAGGAAATAGAATCGGTAATCAAAAGTCTCCCCAAACACAAAAGCCCAGGTCCAAATGGATTTACCAGTGAATTCTACAAAACCTTTAAAGAGGACCTACTCCCAATTCTTTTTAAGCTCTTCCGGCAAATTGAAGAAACAGACACACTCCCAAATAGCTTTTATGAGGCACATATCACCCTGATACCCAAAGCAGACAAAGATGCCACAAAAAAAGGAAAACTACAGACCAATCTCCCTGATGAATACAGATGCTAAGATCTTCAACAAAATACTAGCAAATAGAATCCAAAGAGTCATCAAAAAGATTATACACCATGACCAAGTGGGATTCATCCCGGGAATGCAAGGATGGTTCAACATCCGCAAGTCAATCAACATAATACATCATATCAACAAAAAGAAAAATAAAAAAACCATATGATCATATCAATAGATGCAGA
This sequence comes from Cryptotis parvus, assembly GCA_021461705.1. Taxonomy (NCBI): domain Eukaryota; kingdom Metazoa; phylum Chordata; class Mammalia; order Eulipotyphla; family Soricidae; genus Cryptotis; species Cryptotis parvus. The sequence continues at coordinate 151,019 of JAJIBD010025324.1, read as the reverse complement.
GAAGGCATTTGACAAGATCCAACACCCGTTCATGATAAAAGCTCTCCGTAAAATGGGGATTGAAGGAACCTTCCTCAAGATAATCCAGGCCATCTACTACAAGCCCACAGCAAGCATCATTCTCAATGGGGAAAAACTGAAAGCCTTCCCCTTAAGATCAGGGACAAGACAAGGCTGCCCACTCTTACCACTTCTATTCAATATAGTAGTGGAAGTACTTGCCATAGCAATCAGGGAAGAAAAAGACATTAAGGGCATCCAGATAGGAAGGGAAGAAGCCAAGTTATCACTATTTGCAGATGACATGATATTATACCTGGAAAACCCGAAACTCTCTACCAAGAGGCTCCTAGAAATAATACATTCCTATAGCAGAGTAGCAGGGTACAAAATCAATACCCAAAAGTCAATGGCCTTCCTATATGCAAACAGCGAAAGAGAAGAAAGGGACATTAAAGAAACTATCCCATTCACAATTGCGCTGCAGAACATCAAATACCTAGGAATCAGTTTGACAAAGAATGTAAAAGGATCTCTACAAAGAAAACTATAAAACGTTACTTCAGGAAATAAAAGAAGACCTGAGGAAATGGAGACATATTCCCTGCTCATGGATCGGAAGGATTAACATTATCAAAATGGTAATACTCCCTAGAGCTTTATACAGATTCAATGCGGTCCCTATAAAGATACCCATGATGTTCTTCAAAGAAATTGAACAAACACTCCTGAAATTTCTATGGAATAATAAAACCCCACGAATAGCTAAAGCAATCCTTGGGAAAAAGAAGATGGGAGGTATCACTTTCCCCAACCTCAAGCTCTACTACAGAGCAGTTGTAATTAAGACAGTGTGGTATTGGTATAGAGACAGACCTGTAGACCTATGGAATAGAACTGAGTATCCTGAAACACATTCTCAAATATACAACCACTTAATCTTCGATAAAGGAGCAAAAAAATATTAAGTGGAGCAAAGAAAGCCTCTTCAACAAATGGTGCTGGGAAAACTGGGCAGCTACATGTAAAAAAATGAACTTAGACCTCCTTCTAACGCCATGCACAAAAGTCAGATCAAAATGGATTCTAGATCTCAACATCAGACATGAATCTATAAGGTACATCGAAGAAAACATAGGAGAAACGCTCTACGACATCGAAACAAAAAGTATCTTTAAAGATGACACACCACTGACCAAGCAAATGGAAGCAAAGATAAACAAATGGGACTATATAAAACTAAAAAGCTTCTGCACCTCAAAAGAAATGGTGACCAAGATACAAAGACAATCCACAGAGTGGGAAAGGATATTCACCCAATACCCATCTGACAAGGGGTTAATATCCAGGATATATCAGGCACTGGTAGCACTCCACAAGAAAAAAAACAGCCAACCCCATCAAAAAATGGGGAGAAGAAATGAACAGAAGCTTCCAAAAAGAAGAAATTCGAATGGCCAAAAGGCATATGAAAAAGTGTTCTTCATCTTTAATCATCAGGGAGATGCAAATCAAAACAACAATGAGGTACCACCTCACACCACAGAGACTGGCACACATCCAAAACAGCAAGAACAACCGGTGCTGGCGTGGATGTGGGGAAAAAGGGACTCTGGTCCACTGTTGGTGGGAGTGCCGACTGGTCCAGCCCTTTTGGAAAACAATATGGGCATTCCTCCGAAAACTAGATATTGAGCTCCCATTTGATCCAGCAATAGCACTCCTGGGAATATACCCGAGACTGAAAAACACATAGCAGAAACACTATCTGTACTTCTTTATTCATCTCTGCTCTATTTACTAGAGCTAGAATCTGGAAACAACCTAAATGCCCGAGAACAGAGGACTGGCTAAAGAAATTGTGGTTCATCTACACTATGGAATACTATGCGGCTGTCAGAAAAGATGAAATTATGAAATTTACCTGCAAATGGATGGACATGGAGATTATCGTGCTGAGTGAAATTAGTCAGAAGGAAAAGGACAGATATAGAATGACTGCATTCATTAATATGACATAAATAGATACCAGTGTTTTACTAAATGTGGGAAATGGTAATGGCAGATTAAAACTCACCATTGAATATACACAAAGAGACTTAAGTGATAAACTCTAAATACCTGCAGGGCTAGCCACAATGTGTAAAATAAGAGGAGAGAGATGCAGAGACAGAGAGAGAGAGAGACAGAGAGAGAAAGAGAGGAAACTGGGGTACCTGCTATTGAGGCAGCCTGGGGGTGGGCGGGAGGGGGTGGGGTACATTGGTGGTGGAAATGGGGCACTGGTGGAGGGATGGGTGCTGGTATACTGTATTACCAAGAACCAATTATGAACACCTTTGTAATTGTATGTTTCACTGTGGTATAATAAAAAATTTAAAAAAAAACACGAGGAAAAGAAAACGTAGTCCAGACCCACAGCGCTGACCTCTCATGCCGCCAACCCACTTCCAAATGGCTTGTGAAAAGGCAGAACCAAAACAGCGTTTTCTGTCTTTCTTCTACATTGACAATGGAAGTTGGTTCCCCTGTAGACAATGAAAACTTGGACACTAGAATGGACTTACGGGATGGTATGGGAGACTGGCTGACCATGAGAGGGCTTGGGGGTCCTTCAGCAAAGCTCCTAGTGTGGTTGAAAACCAAGGATGAGCTGGTGACAGCATCCCTTAGAAACACTGAATACGTAGGACACAGGACAAACACCAAAACCCTGTTCGAGCACTAGGACCCAGGAATCCTGTCAGGTGGAGGGGACCTGGATTAGGGGGGAAAGTTGATTACAAAGGGCAGCACCCAGGTGTGAAATGGCAGCTCCAGCTTTATCTAGACAACTTTTATTGGCAGGGAGGGGCCAGACCCAGCTGTGCTCAGGGCTTACTCCTGACTCTGTGAGCTGTGATTACTCCTGTTTGTGCTGGGTGGTCGAGGGGACCCTGTGTGCTTCTGGGAATCAAACCAGAGTCAACTGCATGCAAGTACTGGGCCTCTGTGTTCTGTTTAGTGTGTTTTCCTTTCATCGCAATCACTGAGTCCATCGCCCTCAAATTAAATCATACCATGTTGAGCTAATTCCCAATCCCATTAGGAAGGGCTTCACTTTCTCTGCGTTGAAAAACAAAACCCCGCTGTGAGTTGGGGATGGTGGTTACAAGGGCCCAGGCCAAGGCTCTCAGAGCACCGTGGAACAGCGTCCCCACCCCCACCCCAAGTGCCCCGGCCCCTCCAGCCCTGGCCTTATGTCACTTCTAGCCCGACACTTCCTCTCTGACCCAGACCCTCTCCCCCACTCAGCGACCTCAGGCCTGTTGTCAGAGTCCCCGGGTGTGTTGAAGTTGGACAGCGTCCATTGCCTGCTTTGTTTCTTTAGATGACACAGACGGATGAGATCACCCAACTCTCGTCCTTCTCCCTCTGAATTATTTTGCTTCATGGAACACCATCCGCCCCCATCCAAGTTGTAGCAAAAGGCAAGATTGCGTCTCTTCTGAGGCCGAGCCACAGTACAGCCGGGTAGGGGCGGATGTGTTGCATAAGGCCAACTGGGGTTTGATCCCTGACACCCCATAGAGATCCCCAAGCCCTGCCAGGAATGAGCCCTGAGCACATCGAACTGCCGGGTGTGGCCCAAAACAAAACAAACAATACAAAAAGAGAGAGATGGCATCTTTTCTTAGAGCTGAGTCATGTTCCGTTAGACTAGGTCACATCCATGAGGCCACATCCCAAGGTGGTGCTGGGCGGCCCCTACCTGGAAGAGGGCATGAGACGGGGTGATCAGGGAAGCGGGAACAGAAGGGCTGGGTGCCCACTGGGTGGTCTAGGGAATAACTGGCTTCCGGGCTCCCCTGATGAAATCACACTCCAGTTGGTGGGGGTCACCGCCCACCCCCTCTCTCCAGTATCCTTCAACCTGCGGAGGGTCTCTGACCAAGCACCCGAGAGCTTGTGGGTCTTCAGAGAACAACGCAGGCATGGGAGGAGGCAGACGTGCAGGGAGACCCCTGGGTGGTTTCACTGGCCAAGCTCCCGAGAGGAAGATGCTCTTTCTTCCTTCCAGGGAATGAGCGGAAATGGGCCCCTTCACTGCCTTAGCGAGCCTGGAGGCCACAGCTGCTCAGATGCGCTTCAGCACGGGCAGAGCCTGTGGTCACGGCGGGGCCTGGCTCTTCCTGCCTGTAGTCCCAGGCCAGGGTGACAGGTGTGAGGGGACAGGAGTGAAGTTGCAGACTTCGTCCTTGATGATCTCTGATATGCCCCAACCAACCACGCTGAAAGTCTGGCCTACCCGTGTGTTCAGGTCACCATCTTTTCTGATGAAGGGGGAACAAAGCCACACCCCCTCCTTGAGCCGCAGCGATAGTACAGCAGGGAGGGCACTTGCCTTGTACTCCTCTGACCTGGGTTCAATTCCCAGCACCACCAGGAGTGATTCCTGAGTGCAGAACCAGGAGTAATTCCTGAGTACTGCTGGGCGTGAACCCTAAACAACGACACAAATAATGTATCACATCCATACTTCACCAAACACAGACATAGTCACAGACTCACACACGCATGCTGGGTAGAGCGAAGGCAGTGTGATTGCAAAAAGCAAGGCCAAAGGTCAACGGGCATAGGGGTCAGCACATAGGGGTCAGCTCAGGCATCTTTCACCAGAGGATTATCCAGAACAGGGGGGAAGGTAAGGACCAGCCTTTTCTCCCCAACGCTCTCCCCAACGCTCTCCCTAAGGCTCTCCCCAAGGCTCTCCCCAAGGCTCTCCCCAAGGCAGGCTGGCACAGGACAAGCAGGTCTTGCGGCCTCTCAGCGCTCACCTATGTACCAACGTGCTGGTGCCCGGCTCCACGTGGCAGCCTGATGGACTATGAGGAGACCTCTCGGGATCTGTCCTTCCATAGGGAGCATTTTGGGTAAGGACATGATGAGCAAACCCTGGCTTTCGCAGCAGAGGAGTGTGGCAGGCATCAGTGCCTGGAAGAGCAAGCCAAGAATTTAAGGGGGGAGGGAGAGTAGAAAGCCCCTTTTCGTGGCGTGTGTGTGTGTGTGTGTGTGTGTGTGTGTGTGTGTGTGTGTGTTTGCTTCATTTCCGCCTGGTCCTGCTCACTTCCTATCCATCACATTCTCCATTTATCTGCTATCCTGAAGAAACGGAATTCTGAAGATGTCAGCTTTAAAGCTACTTTTGACTTTGGAACTATTTGACTGCAGCTGCATTTGTTCAAAAGATGACTTAGGTGAACAGAAGTGCCGGGGTGGACAGGATCAGTGCAGGCTGTCACTGCACTGGACCTGAAGCCAGTCCCTCCAGCTTTGGACTGGTACTTGCACCGATGGCAGCTGCCGGACCCAGGAATCCAGGCTGTGATGTCTGGAGTGATGGTGACTATTTTGTGGTCATGAGGACACTTTCTTCATCAGGAAAAGTCTCCAGACCCCAGACACATTAGAACTGCCAAATTAAACCCACCCTGGGACCATTTCCCTAGAGCTCTCTCGCTCTAGAGCATCCTTAAAACCTCTTGGCTTGAGATATCATTCTTCTCTGGCTTTTGTTCTTAATGCATGACTAGGAAAAACACGTCCGGATTTAGTCCTTAAGTCTGAGCTTCAGCTGGATGAGCCCCCGGTGCCATTCCCTAGAGCAAAGCCTTACAGGAATGCGTGTAAGCAGCCCAGACCCCCAACCTCAGAGGGAGCTGCCCTTCCTTGGGAGAGCTGTGTGCAGGATGGCAGAGAGAAATGCTCCGAGCGGGCCTCTCAGCCAATGAGGGGTCCCAGAGCAAACATACCCCAGGTCTCACTCAGGAACTCAGCAGGACCCTGAGTCAGGTTGTTCTCGGCTCAGGGCCCCCATTTTCCTTCCTTACAGAGAAACAGGTCCTGAGGCCGTTGGCTGAGGAATCAAGACCCCCACCCCTTTCCTTCCTTGCTCCTCCCTTCGCTGTTACCTGCCTCCATGAAATTGCTGCAAATCTTCCCAAGCCTTCAACAAACAAGGCTCATTCGTCTTCATTCCTCAGAGGATGAAGCAGGGGAATTCGAGAGTCAGAGATTTGCTAGAGGCTGCAGAGCCCCGGGAAAGCCCAGAAGAGGCAGCCCTGAGATTTCTGGGTCCTTTTCCTGACATCCCGAGGGACAACAGGAGTCAGATGGGGTGACAGCTGAGCCTAAGGCATCGCTGTCCGTGCCATGAAGCCCCTCGGTGGTGAGCAAGAGGGCATCCTTCATTCCTTCATACACGCCTTTCACTCACCCCCTGCTCACACTTGTCTGGGGGCAGAATTGGGAGTGTTTAGAGAATTCACAAAACCCAGTGAGAGAGGGGAACTCCAGGCTTCAGGAAGCCCCACACCTAGGGAGGAACCAAATGGATGGCGGAGAGGCCCAGACATAGAGATCTCTCTTTGTAACAGGGCAGAGGAGAGAGAATCAAACACGCCCTCTTCTTTTTGCTTTTGTTTTGCACCCACACCTGAAGGTGCTTAGAGTTTACTCCTGGCTCTGTTCTCGGGGCTCAAAATTGTCACAATCACTCCAGACAGCTAAGCCTGAGTCCCCTGGGTGAGGCAGCTGTTATCTGTTAGCACAATGCAAGCAAGAGTCCAGAGACGGCAGGACTGACTTCTATAGCTTCAGTCCAGAGGGGCTTAACCACTCCAGAGATGGTCAGCACTGATTAAGAGACTCGAGGGACCCTACAAAGCGTTCAAACTCAGGTCTGTTGCACGCAAGGCAAGTCCTTTATCCACTGGACCATCTCTCTGGCCCTTCCTTGTCCATTTCTGCCATGAAAAGTATCAGAATTTTTTTTAATGACTTTTTGGTCCAAGACAGCCCATAGCAGGCATTGTTAGGGAACCTTACGGGCACATAAATAGCAACTGCCTTTGGAAGGAGAAAGAAGCTATGGCTTGATACCTCTGGTTGCTGCTCAGGAAAAACATTCCCTCCTGATTTTCATGCCCCTCTGCCAAATGGGAAAATTCCCCTCCCATCCTGGGATCCAGTCGCCAGGCTGCATGACCACAGGGCAGGGAGGGAGGCGGCTGAGCTGGCCACAACCCAGCACTGCAGCGAGAGAGGTGTCCTGGGAGCCAGACCAGAGAGTGGAGGTAAGGGAGGTGGAGGGAGCCCAAGTGAGAATCAAAGTTCCTCCTTAGCTGGGAGCCATTTTTTAACTAGGAAAAAATAAGCAGAGTTTGGATTCAGGACAAAGGTGGAACCAGGCAGAGGGACAGCCTGGCACGAATCCTTCCCTCTCCTGCTTGATTTGCTGGGGGCAGGGGGGGGGCTTGTTTCTGGAAATGCAATGTGGCGGGGAGGGTCTTTGCAGACTAAATAGGCGGCGTCTCGCTGGGCTTTTTGGCCCAAGCTGGGTGGAGATGCCCAGCAGCCAGCTGTATCAGCGTGGCCATGCGGTCCCCCTGGCCTCCTCCCTGATGGCCTTTGCCCGGCGCCACTCTCAAAAGCCACCTCTTGGATGGCCCTTGCCCACAACGGACCCCTTGACATTTGAAAACCTGAGATCACCAGCAGCAGACCCTAGCTTCCCAGCACTCTCCTTTGTCCATTCTCTCACTTCATCATGGCTCCAGGTCCTGGACTCTGCTTTCCCGGGTCGCCATCTCTGCTCCGTCATTTTCTTCCCAGTTAAGCCATTTGGTCAGTCCCTGAAACTGGTCATGTTGGTCTTTTTTCTTTCAGGCCTACACCCATAGGTTTGGGCCAAGGGAGGCCTGCTCGGCCCCTCCCTGTTCCCAGAGAAGTGCTCAGGTTCCCCCAAGTAGGCCGACACACTGTGCCAACCGCTGGGCTCTCACAATGCTCAATTTCTAGAATTTTCTGACCAACTCCACTGTCAATTTTCCTCAGCAATGTCCCCTGACAGGGATGCCCTGGATTTGCCGGAAAATAAAACAAGGGGATAGAGATGCCAATGTCTAACCTGCTCCACTCTGCCCCCAGGGCCTACGCCACGATGCCTTCCTCTTCCTGGGCATCTGTGGGCATCTGTGTCATTGCTCCTTTCCTTCTGCCCTCCAAACACGGCACCGTCTTTCCTTCGTCATTAGTTTTCTCTCTCTTTTGCCTTCTTGGATCCAGCGAGGAGAGGGTAAATCCCAATTTCTGCTGCCTTTCTTTTCATATTTCTTGGTTTTGGGGTCATGGTTGGTGATGCTCAGGGGTTTCTTGTGGCTCTGTACTCAGGGGTTACTCCTGGCAGTGCACAGGGAACTATATGGGGTGCTGGGGATGGAACGCTGGTGGGCCTCATGCAGAGCAAGCTCCCTACTCTGCACGGTCCCACGTGGCTTGCTTTCTGCCTTCTTGGATCATTTACTTTCTTCATCCAGATGAGAGGGAGAACGAGAGAGGGGTGGGGTAGGGAACCCAAGCATGTCACCACCTACTTTGAGGAGCAAACCCCCAAATGTTGGACCATTCAGCAGACTGTGGGGTGTGTCTATAGATAAGGAGCACCTCAATGGGCCACTTCCTAGTGTGACCCAACTGAGGCCCCCCCCAGCTCTTCCTCTCCTTCCCTTCCCCTCCCAGGATCTCTGGGGTTCCATGATGGCGCCCCGGCTTCCTTCTCTCCGCACATCCTCATCAAACCTTGGCCTGCATCAGGCAGCACCTGGGCCGCCTCTGTGGTAAACAAAGTGCCCAACAGTCAAATACAAAACTGGAGTTTTTCTGAGCTCCCTGGAGGCTCTGATCCGGAGAGACCCATGAACCCAGATGAACCCGGTGATCTGCGGTCGGAAAAGTCCTAGTGAGGATGGAGGGAAAGGAGAGAGGGGGGGGGGCTGGGGTGGGGGTGTCTCCTCTGCCAAGCGAGTCCCCGCACATTGCCCAAGAACCCAGCAGCAGTGAAACTGAACTCCCACCTCTGAACTCTCACCTCTGCACTCTCACCTCTGCAGGCTCACTTGAGGAAAGGCTCGTGCTGTTGGCTAAAGCCTGGGAAAGCTCTACCCCCTTGACCCGAAAATGGGACACTGGCTGCTGCATGGGGGGACCCCTGTGTCCCTTTGTGAGGGGGCTTAGGGAGAAAGGGAGGGCTTCCTGTTCCACTTTTGATCCCACTAACCCCTAATGCGCCCCTGCCCCCAGTGGGCAGGGGCCCAACCACCCCCAGGGCCCTTCTACCGCTCTGCACCATATCCTACACTGGGCGCCTCTTAGCCTTTTCAGAACCCCGACTCTGCCCAGTGACCCCTGGCTCTCAGAACTGGACCCCTAATTCTTCTTTACTCTGTGTTTACACATCTATATGTATAAGTACACATGTGTATATGTGTGTATGAGCATATGTGCACTGTGAGTACATGTTTATTTCTATGTTTGCATATGTGCTTATGTCTGCTAATGCATGTGCATAGGTCGGTGTGTGTGAGTACACCCTCATGTGTGTATGTGTATGAGCATATGTGCATTGTGCATACATGTTTATTTGCATGTCTGCATATGTGTACGTGCCTATGTCTGCTTATTTATGTGAATAGGCCAGTGTGTGTGAGTACACCCACATGCGTGTATGTGTATGAGCATATGTAAGCATGCATCTATGTCCGTTTATGTGTGTACACGTGCAGGGTTCTGGGGAGCTTTAGCTCTTCAGAACATCCCACTGACCACCATGGACTTGTCCAGATGAGCTGGGTGAGACAATGACCAGAAGACCAGGCAGAGTGGGCTGTGCGAACAGGCCAATGTTCCAGCCCGCTGTCCCCACAACAAAGATTAAGAAAACAGTGTCCCCGACTTCCTTCCCTCCGCCCACAGCACTCGCCCCCCTCAAATCCAAGGTTCAGCCTTCCCTAGCCCAGAGGTGCAGGCCGAGATGCCCAGCAGGTGCACCCAGGGAATGCGTGGGCTGGACTCTAGAACTGTCTGTCCCCATCCCTAGAGTTTCTCTGCTTCACTCAAAGTCTCCCCTGAAAGCCCCCCAATACCCACACAGTGCAACTCAATGGACACGTGGGGCTGAAGGAGTTCACAGGGGCCCTGGGGCAAAGCTGGGCACTTAGGAAGCCAGAGAAGCATTTCGCAAGGAGCGAGGGTTTGGGGGAAAGGGCGTTTCCACATCATCACAGCCTGATGTCCTGGCCCCTGCAGCTGGTCCGACCTGGTCTTGGTGCCTGCTGGGCCACTGTGCCCCTCAGCCACCCCCCCACCAGCCTTTATTTACCTTCCTTCTCTCCTGCCTCCCAGTCCTGGCATCTGGGCACCCACAGCTAAAATCTCTTCTCCCAAGCCGTCACCACTTCCTCCAAAATCCGTCAGAACCCCCTGGACATCCCGAAGCCTTGCGCAGGCGAGAGTTTCGGCGCAGTCGGGCCTGTCAGCGCCTCCCAAGCTTTGGCAGAGCAACCCCCTAGAGCTTGAGATTTGGTGCTAGTCCCGGAAAGGGCTGGAAAGCTGGTGTGAGTCAGCAGGCTCCCTCCTGGCTTTGCAGCAAACATCCTCCCCTAGAGATTCCCTGGGCAAAGGGGCTGGCATCCAGGAGACAGGTAAGAGGCAGAGGGTCAACTTTGGGTTTGTTTAATTTGGGGGCCACATCCAGCAGTGCTCAGGGCTTCTTCCTGGCTCTGCGCTCAGGAATTACTCCTGGCGGTGCTCAAGGGATCCTATGGGATGCCAGGGGTCGAACCCAGGTCAGTCATTCGCAAAACAAACGCCCTCCCCGCTGCCCCAGAGTCAGATGGTCTTATCTTCCCCCCCCCAACCACCATGCACTCAGTGGGGCTCAAAGGCAGGGGTGCTTCCCTCCAAGCTCCCCCATCTTCAAGCCTCTGATCATCCTGCCCCCAAGAGCACTGAAGCAGGAAAGAAAAGGCCGCACTTCCTGGCCGGTCTCTGCGGGCTCACCGCAGCAGATCTTCCTCATGGCTGCAAACGGGGGCCGCTGCCACGCCTCCCAAAGAGGAGGACGCCCCGGAGGTCCTTCCGGCTCAGTCACACTTCGGGTGACCCGATATGGTCCTCCAGAGATGAGACCACAGATATGAGTCAAAGCAAGTGGGAGGGAACTTGGCTGCAGGTCGGGGGTCCTGGAGAGCAGCTGCTGAGGAGGTCTCGGAGGAGCAGAGCTATCGCCGTCCCAGCTGCCTCCTCTCTTAACCATTCAGAGCGCGGACACCGGCCAGATACGAGCGCTCTGCGGCAGAAGCCGGGAGCCGTGGGCAGATAGAGACCCCGGTTGCTTATCTCAGTCCCAGGCGCTGCTCCTGGCTGGGGCAGGTTGTACAGGGCCGGTGATGTAAGAACCGTCACCTGGTTTGGATATGGCCACGCCATTTCCTGTCCCGGTTTGAGGCAATCTTGGGAAACACAGATGTGCCAAGAAGCCAGCTGAGGCTCAGAGGGTGAGGGGTTGCCAAAGATACATAGCTCAGGAGCAAGGGGCGGTGGGTGCCACAGAGCTGGTGTGTGACCCCTACAGAAGCTGGCCTCGGTCCAGCTCCCCCACCACCGGACCTCTCACCTGCCGGGCTCGGGGTGACCTGGAAAGCCTTTCCAGGGGCGACCAAGAGGGCATCCTGCCCCTTCAGCTCCTGCTTTCAGTCCTTTTTGACTTGTCTTGGCATCAGCCCCGTGTGACATACACCAGGAGGGCCAGGAGCAAGGGGCTTCATCCCCTCTGTGCCTCAGTTTCCCTGAGGGGAGCCGAGAGGAAAGTCTCAGAGTCATTGCAGTGACTCAACACAGGAGCTCATGCAAACACGTGATGTGAGCTGCTCCGGGTCCCCGGATCCCCACGGTCCAAGCAGGTCCAGAGTCTCCGTGCACGTGGGAAAGTGCTCAGGGCCTCCCTCACCCCCAATATGTGTGTGTGTGTGTGTGTGTGTGTGTGTGTGTGTGTGGGGGAGAAATGACTCCTGGGGGCACCGAAGCAGGGCTCGAGAGACTCTGGGGTCGCTTCCTGGGGTGCCTAGACCTGACGGTTCAGTGCTTTGGTCCAACAGTGATGGGGAACTGGGGCAGCTGGTGCCAGGGCTTGAAATCAGAGCCTTGTGCGTGTCAGGCACGTGCTCCAGCCCTCTCAGTCGCCTCCCCAGTCCCTCCTAGAGAGATTTCATCCTGGGACAAGACCCTCAGAATCAGGACAAGCACCTGGGACGCTGTGGGTGATACCCCTGCAGCTGGGGAAGGGGTAGTAGGAACTTAGGGGAGGGTCAGGACCGTGAGTGATAGGACAAGGGAATGTTGGGAGGGGCGTGTTAACAGGGTGTTCACTGGTTCTCAGCATCAGGATCCCAGATGCTTCTGCTCTAGACAGCTTCCTAGGTCTCATCCACAATTTCCAAAGACTTTCTAAGGAGTCAGAAGTGTGTGTGTATGAGAGAGAGAGAGAGAGAGAGAGAGAGAGAGAGAGAGAGAGAGAGAAGAACGTCATATATGCCATATGGGTGTTTTGGCTACCTGTCACAGAAGACCAGGGGTGGTCTAAACTAGGGTTTGGCAAACTACAGCGCAAGGGCTAAATCTGGTCCACTGCTTGTTTTTTAAATAAAGTTTTATTGAAACACAGCCATGTGTGCAGGTCTGTTTATATGTTGTCTCTAATTACCTTTGCCATGCAATATGCCAGAGGCCGAAGCTCTCAGCACCTGCCCTTTCACTGAATGGTTGGCCAGCCCCTGCCTAGAAGGTGATTCTCGGACTTGGCCGCACCTTAAATCACCTGGGAGTTTGGACAGATACAGGCCCACCCTACATCACTAAGGGTGAGTCCAGTCAAGTCTACCTTCTGGGTGTGCCCCTCAATTTTGCAAAAACGGAAGCTCAGCGGGTTTCCCGCCTTGGGGTGCCAAAGTCCTCCTCTTCCTCTTCCTCCGCCTCAGCCTTCCGCAAACCGTCTCTCCCAGGCAGGGTCTGGCTGGCGTGTCAGGCAGCGGGTTGGAGCCGCCAGCAGAGCAGGGAGCCTTCCTGAGGGAGACCCGCTTTCAGCCGGCTGTGGGTTTATTCTCAAGCCAGCAAGGGCCAGAGGAGGCATTTTTCCTGCTTAGAACATGAACTTGGATGGCTGAGCCTAGTTCCAGCTGGAAAAAATCAGCCCGCAATGCCAAGATCACTGGAGAGACCACATGAATGTGAGAGCATGTGTGTGCAAGAGAGCATGTGTGAGCATGTGTATGTGCAAGGGAGCATGTGTGAGCACATGTGTGCAAGAGAGCATGTGTGAGCTTATATGTGAGAGTATGTGAGCATGTGTGTGTGAGAGAGCATGTGTGAGCACTGGGTGTTCAAGAGACCACGTGTGTGCAAGAGAGCATGTGTGGGTATGTGTGTTTGCAAGGGAGCATGTGTGAACATGTGTGTGAGAGACCATGTGGTGTGAGCCTCACATGTACAAGTGAGCATGTGTGCCTGTGTGAGCATGTGTTTTATAAGAGCGTGTGCTTCGTGTAAGTATGTGTGAACTCAAGATAAAGTGTGTGAAAGCAGGTATATGTGCCAGAAATTGTGTGCCTATATGAGCATATTCTGCTCCCTATCGCTTGAGGTGTTGCAGGTGTGGCTGTGGTGTCCGACTGCATCGGCAGGTGGCAGACAGGAGACAGGCTTGTCTACACCCAGGGCTCTGCCCCGTGGGCACTGGATGGTTGATGGCCTGACATAGAAAAAGACTGGGCCCCTTTGGGATGAACCCAGAGCCATGGCAGAGCCTGGCAAGCTACCTGTAGTGTATTCGATATGCCAAAAACAGTAACAATAATGGATCTCATTCCCAACGAATGGAGCCGTTACTGGCTCCCACTTGAGCAAATCAATGAACAACGGGAAGAGTGACACAAGTGGTGAGCATATTGTGTCCGAGAAAGCATGTGAGCCTGTGTGTGCCTGTGTGTAAAGACTTGAGCTCATTATGTGTGAGTGAGTATGGTCATGAGCAGGAGGGGACACGAAAGTCCCGGCTTCCCAGTGCTACTGGGCCCAGCACCTTCTGAGCACAGTGGGCGGAGAGAGAGTACATGGTTAAGACAACTGCCTTATACACAGCTGCCAGGTGTCAGCCCTGGCAATACATATGGTTCCCCAAGATCCACCAGGAGTGAGCCCCGAGGACACAGAGCCAGGAGTCAGCCCTGAGCACCACAGAGTGTGGGATCCCCCATAAAAATAAAAAATAATGGGGCCAGAGTGATAGTACAGTGGTTAGGGTATCTGCCTTGCACTCAGCCAACCTGGGTTCAATCCCCGGCATCCCATATGGTTCCCTGAGCACCTCCAGGAGTAATTCCTGAGTGCAGAGCCAGGAGGAACCCCTGAGCATTGCCAGGTGTGACTCAAAAAAGCAATAAAATAAGCAAACAAGGAAAAACAATGAGGTTAGAGAGCTCTCAGCAGGGCCCGGGACCCAAGTTTGGGCACAGGAGCATCGGCCATCATTCCAGAGAGGAAGTCACCAGGGTGGTGTGTCTCCCCCTCCCATCCCAACAGTGCTCACTCAGACAAATCCCTCACTTCCCAAGGCTCCTATGTGATCCCATCATTTGTGGTTCCAAACCCAGCACTCTCCAGAGGAGGTTAGGCAAAATCAAACAAAAACAAAAGACAATGAAAATACAAAAAACAAAACCCAAGCCCCACTTGCTTCGCGCTTGGGTTTGCTAGCTTCTCTGTGGTGGCTACATACTCACCCACATGCCCAGCCAGCCAGAGCCCCGGGGCGGCAGCCGACCCACTCTCCCCCCCACTGTCCCCCGATCTCCAGCAGCAGCAGTCAGCTGTCAGCCTGAGGGGAGGTGGGAACCTCTCGCTGCCCTCCAAAACCCACAGCCTCTTCTAGGCTAGAATTCGAGGGGCCTGAGAGACAGGGACGTGGGCATGGGGCAGAAACCACGGTCCCCAGCGGGCGGGTCAGGAGGAAGATGTTGAAATGAGTCTCTTTCTCCCAGCCAGGGAGACATAAATCTCTGTTTCTGGTCTGGGCTGAGACAAACTGGCTCTTGGCGTCACTTGGGAGAGAAATCCAGCATGTCATCAGACCCTAGATGGGGCCCTTTCCACCCCAGGCCACGGGAAATAGCTCTTCTGCACCCATGCGGCTGGCAACCAGGGTACTTCAAGGAATCTAGCTGTCAGATGCCTGCTCTGGGGCGCCCCCCCTGGGACTTCATGGAAGCAAGGACCCTGGTGCATGGGTCGTTCCCCCAACAGACACACACACACACACACAGACACACACACACACACGTGCAACGCGCAGCAGTCTATAATCAGACAATGTCGCAATATCTGTAATAACTGCTGGGCATGTACAAAGTGGGGGGCTGGGGGCGCCCCGCGGTTGGTTTCCCACCAATGAGCCACTCACCCTTGAGGTCCCCAGACACACTAGGCCCTAGACACATGCTCAGGGACTTGGCACTTGTAGCTGGACCTGAGGGAAGGACAGTGGACTTGCACAGCAGGGTTTGGTGACTGGCATGTAAGCTTCACCCTAAAAACGTGTCCTTCTGCACTCAGGAGTCACTCCTGGTGGGGCTTGGGGGACCCTTTGGGGTGCCGAGGATCAAATCTGTGTCAGCTAGTCCAATCATTTTTTTGGGTTTGGGGGCTACACCGGGCAATATTCAGGAATTACTCGGGGCAGTGCTCGGGGGACCACGTGGGATGCTGAGGATTGAGCCAGTGACTGCCACATGCAAGGCAAAGCCCTGTAGGCTGTACTTTTGCTCTGGCTCCATCAGTCCAATTTTTAATCTTTTTTCCCTTAATCTGTGGTGACTTTTCTTATTTAGCAGCTTTGAGGAAAAACTCCGTGGCCCTCCGATGTCCCCTGTGCTCCTAGTGATTCTGGGAGAACACACTCAGACACACACAGAACGACTGGGTTATGTGCAGTGCCTGGGACGGATGGCGGGTTCGAGGCACAGCTCTTAGCGTGGTGCTCCGGGACACTGAGTTGGTGGCAGGGATGGAACTTGGGCCTCCGGCATGCAGAGTGTGCTGCGGTCCTGCACGCTGCCTCCGGCCTCCTCTCCCATCTGATTGACTGCTGAGCAGTGAAGCCAGCACAGAACCGGGTGAGGGGCATGAGGCACCTCCGCCTTCTGGCTGTTCCTTCTCCTCCCTCCTCTGATTTGCATGAGATAACAGCCGGGGAGTTGTTCCGGCATCAGATGAAACCAGAGGTGTCAAGGCAAGGCCATTGGGGGCTTATCAGGGAGTAGAAGTGGCTTAACCAAATGTCGTTTTCCACCTTCCCCAGAAGCCTCCATGCAAAACTATTTGCATGCAGCTACCACTGTGTTCTTCACCCCTCACCCCACCCCCGACCCTACCCGCCTACCCGCAGGTCACTGCATCAGGTTCTGACCGCAAGCAAGAGCTGTCAAGGGCAGGTTTCAAGCAGCCACCCACAGGGGCACTCCACGGTCCTGCTCCTCCACCACTCCGGGCTTCCCTCGGGGCGGGGGAACCTTCCCAGGCAGCCAGCAGACCCTGCTGAGCGCTGACTTGTGCAGGCAACAATAGGATGTCTCTGAAGTCTTGGGAAGAAGGGGGATGAGGAAGTGATTCCTGAGCAAGGCTTGCAACCCACCCTCCAGACTGGAAGAGTTTCTCTTCCTTTCCCACGTGTCAGGAAACACGACTGATGATGGCTAGTCCTTGCAAAGGGACAGAGAGAGGCTGGGGGAGGTTCAGCCCAGAACATGACCTGTTGGGTACTGCAAGGGTGACCCTGGGGTGGAGGGGACAGCACCAAACTAACCCACACCTTCAAGCGTTGCCAGGACTCGAACCCAGTCCCTCTCAAAGAACTCTGACCTCTTTGTCCCGCTGGCCCTGGAAATCCCCCACCTGAGCAGCTCACCAGGTTGGTTTCAAAAGCCTCAGGTCCCTCGTGAGGCCTGCAGCTGGGATCTCCGCCCGCCAGGAGGAGGGGCGATGTGCGCAGGGGGCTGGTTAGCGGCGCTGTCTGCCTCGAGATCCACGTTTCCACGGCCAGGTCTAACAGTGAGAGTCAGAGGCGCAGCCGTGACCCGACATGCGCACAGTATGAGTTTGGGTGTCAGGGTTCCCCGCTTGCTCGGCAAAGACAAAGCGTCCATTGAGTGGTTGGAGGTGATCTGGGGAGAGTTTCGCTCTGAGTTTCACTCAGTTCTCCCCACCCAGGGAAGAGCCCAGAAGAAAGAGGGCCACCGTGGCCCAGGGGCTGCAGAGAGTAACCGGGAACCACCCCGATCCTCTAGTGAAACTCCTACCTGCAAGCAGTGAGGGGACAGTAACAGACAGAAGAGGTGAGGCCAGCTCGGGCTGTCAGCATATGTGAAGAAGCAAAAGGCTCCGTTCAGGGGCCAGAGAGATTGCTCAATGGTTAGAGCACTTGCCCTTATACACCGTCCACCCAGGCTCCATCCCCAGCATCCCATATGGAATCCTTTTTTATTTATTTTTCGGCTTCTTGGGGGTGGGAAGACTGGGGGCCACACCCAACTGTGTCCCTCCTGGCAGTGCTCAGGCCACCTTGCGGTACTGGGGATCAAACCGAAACTGGCACCCTGGACTGTCTCTCCTACTCCTGGAGTCAGTTTAGAATCCACTTTCCCAAGGGAATGTTCCAGAGAGACAGGAGAAAATTTCCGTGACCTGGTGAGTGGGAGGTGATGGGTGGACAAACGTGCAGGTTAGAAGCCCAACTCTGGGTGGGCAGGGAGGGGAGGCAAGAGGCGGGGCTTCTCTCTGCCTCAGTTCGGTTGAGGCACCTCCTAAAGTTGGGGGTCACCTCCAGGGATCAGGAGCTGATCCAGCGCCTGCTCTGATGCCAGCAAGGGGCTCTGGACCCTTTGCTGTAGCCTTTCCTGGGCACTGGCAGTTCTTGGACATAATTTACTCAGCATTGCAGCGCGCTTGCCCGGGCAAGGAATTTCTGTGTTTCCTTTAGTGGCTTTTGTTCCCACCCCCTATCAGAGCCTTGAGTAGGGCCTGGGGCTTGGCGAGAGGGGAGCAAGCAGCTGCCTACAGCGTGCAGGAGGACCGCGAAGGATGACGGGACAGAGGCACAGTGCAGGAGGACCGCGAAGGATGACGGGACAGATGCCTACTGTGCTCGTCATCATTGGTGATCAGTGGTGTCAGGGTCTCTCAGCTCTCATGAGGCTTTGAGAGCCTCAGAAGGCAAACGTGGGTGAAGGGGCTCGTGCTCCTTGCTCCATCATCGGGACTGTTTCTCCCTCTGTCTCCTGGCCGCTGGCCCAGAGGTCAGGGAATCCCACCATGCTCTTGAGGTTGACCACTCAGGACCCTCCTCCACCAAGGGACCTTGTCCACAGTGCTGGCCTGCTGGAGTTTCGTTTCCAGCATCTTCTTGAGAACAGCTGGTCCCAATCTACCAAATAACCCCTTTGCACGCTGGCAGACCATTATTAAGATTCCCTTTGGCCATAAACATATGAAGAAGTGTTTAACATAAGGGGGAAAAAATGTTTAACCTCACCCGTAATCAAAGAAATCCAAATCAAAACAACAAAATGCAATTTTTGCCTATCAATCTGGTAACCTTTGAAAATGATAGTGCTCAGTGCCGGCGAGAGGAGGCTGGGGTAATTTCCTACGTTGCTGCTGGGGGGCTTAAATGGGACCATCTTTCTGGAAAGCAATTTGGCCACATGTGGTTATCAAGACCCTGGAAATTGTCCTCATCCCTTCACCCGGCAACCTCGCCGCTGGGAACCTCTCTCAAAATGCAAAGATGTTGACTTGATGGCATTTGTTAGGCACCCACTTTTTCTTTTTTGTAATTTATAAATTAAAAATCTATCTGGGGAGACTACAGCATCCATCAGAGGAGCTCTGGAGCCAGGAGAATCGGGAATATTCAAAGCTCCTCCAAGCAGTTCCCATCAAATGTGCAAAAAACCAAGCACACAAAACAGGAGAAACGAAAACTCCGAGAGCTGGAGAGAGGAGAGTGGGGAAGGCTCTTGGCTGTGCTCACCCAGGCTCAAGCCCTACCGCCCGGCGGTCCCCTGAGCACCGCCGCCATGGCCCTCAACACAGTGACAAGACTCAAGAGCAGGACCTCATTCCCTTCACTTCCTTCTCCAACAGACAAAGGCTAGACATGCACAGCCAAGCCCAGGGCATCCATTCTGCAAGGCCCTTGGATTGTGGGCCCTTCCTATTTGCTCGTTTATAATTTTAGAATTTACAAACCAACACAAAAACATTGCGGAAGAGTTCCTGGAGCCAGGGCTGTGCTTGAAAGTTGCTCAGCATGTTCCCATCCCATTCTGGCCATTGCAGAATCTCCCCTAGGCCAGCGGGCGGGCAATATCCTGCTGGAAAGTCAGACAGGAAGCAGATGAGGCCTTGTGAGCCCTCCTGTCTCCCCCTCCTCAGACCATCTCCGACAGCTAAGGGTGTTGTCCCCAGGTGGGCTAAGGGCGCTGTCCCCAGGTGGGCTAAGGGCGCTGTCCCCAGGTGGGCTAAGGGTGCTGTATCCAGGTGGGCTAAGGGCGCTGTACCCAGGTGGGCTAAGGGCGCTGTCCCCAGGAGGGCTAAGGGCGCTGTCCCTGGTGGCTTAAGGGTGCTGTCCTCAGGTGGGTTTAGGGCACTGCCCGAGGTGGACAATGTGGTCCAGAGTGTGGTCACCTCTCGCAGCCTTGCCTGGTGGCACCACACAGCCACAGAGACCTGTTGGCAAGTCCGGGGTGACAGCCGGAGGTGAAATCAGGACTGTGGATGTGGGGGTGAGCCTGGGAGGCCCAGCAGGGAGCTGGAACTGAAACAGCTGCTGGGAAGAACTCGGAAGGGCCTGCCGGAAGGCTGAGGGCGTGCCAAGCCCCGAGGGACATGGAGATTTCCAAGGGCGCTGTCATCCACAGTCTTCCTATCACCCTTCCCCCAGCCCCACTTCCTGCCTGACACCCCCACTCTCCCCACTTCCCCCTTGCTCTCTGAGCCATCCCCTCTAGGGAAAGGAGAGACACAGCAAGTCAAAGACACACACCTCGGGAGTGGTGTAAGCCTCCCAGTACCTCGGGGCGCCGACGAGGCCCGGGAACAGGCACGGATAGAGCCTGCAGGCTGCACTCAGGACGGCAGGGAAAAGTGCGGGTGCCAGACTGCCCAGGAAGAGCGGGTATACGCTCCCGGAAACTGCCCATCCCCGCCCTCGGCCCTGGACCCTGGGCCTCTACCCCACTCGCCAGCTCAGCTCCCAGCGTGGCAGGTGTCCCCGAGAACAGGACTCTGGAGAGCGGTTCAGGTAGTCCACCCTAGTGTCTCTCCTGACCAAAGCAAACTGTAGGACACAGCCCTGGGGTTGCCCACCAAGTGTGAGCCCAGAGGGGAGGCACAAGGCCATGCCCTTGCCTTGCTGGGGAGACCCATCAGCTAACTCAGAGCCTTGCAGCCTGGCCAGGAACCAGCTCAACTCGGGCCCCGTCAGTGCAGTGAACGGGACCACGGCTATCCCCTGGTTTCCTGCCCCCAGGAGGTCGTTTTTCCACACCCAATGCCTGGGACCAAGACTGTAGGTAGCAAGATTCCAGAAGGCTCTGTCTTAGGGTCTCCACCTAGCGGGTGGGGCTCTCTCCCTTCGCTGGGCCCCCACTTGCAAAATGCAATATGTGGGGTGGTGAGGAGTCTTCAGATAGAGAAGGAAGATGTGCTGGAGAGCTAATGCAGCGGGAAGGTGCTTGCCTGGCACAGGGCTGACCCAGCTCACTTCCCGGGATCCCATAGGGTCCCCCAAGTCCACCACAAGGGATCCCTGAGAGCAGAAAGCCAGGAATGAATCCTGAGCATCTCCGGTTGTGTTCCGCAAACAAAAAGAGAAGGAAGGGAAGTGTTCCACTTGGGGAAGGGACGGAACTGATGTTAGGGTGTATGACAGGGAGAGGGGTGAGGGACAGGAGACAGATCTGTGGATAAAACTATCAGCATCGCTTGGTCAGAACCCATGTGACAACATTTAAAAAGGGGTGTGAGAGAGAAGAGCTGTACCCCACAATCTTCCTCCAGGTTGGATTAAGCTTCCCAGTACCTCGAGGGTGATTGGATCCCCACAACGGACCACAGCGCCCAGCCAGCCCAGCCCGACTCTGAGCAGCGCCCCAGCTCCCCAAAAAAGCAGCCCGGGGCAGCAACGCCGCCTCCCCCCACTCTCCCTACCCCCGCCCCTCCCCTATCTCTATCCTCATTCCATTCCAGCACCCCTCTAATTAATGCAGGAGAAAATTAATTACAGGGGGATTTTTTCAAGACCTCGGCATCTAATGACCAGCCCCCCCACCTCCCCTGAAGCCGCCCAAGGCTCCCTATTGGCCCCAGCACGGTCAGGCCTCTCCCCACCAGCCCCCTCCCCACCCTTCCCAGAACCCCGAACAATGCCACTGGCTAATTAGACAGGGAAAGAGTTTCTTGGCAAAGGGGGCTGAGTGCTGGGGCAGTACCTTGAACAACCCAGAAGCAAAACAAGACAGCATGAAAAGAAAAGAGGGAAAGGAAGAAAAAAAAGGAACAGAAGGACAGAAGGGGAGGGAGGGGAGGAGAGAGAGAGAGGACAGAGAGAGGGGAAAGAGAGAGAGAGAGAGAGAGAGAGAGAGAGAGAGAGAGAGAGAGAGAGAGAGAGAGAGAGAGGAGACCCTGCTAATTCCAAGTGTGTTCTGCCAAATACCCTCCTTTCAACTGTTAGCTTCCTGGTAAACAAAGTTCCGTGGCTGATGCATGGGTTTAGGGTGCAGTTGCTTAGGAATCCTGGAGGACCCCAAATACTCACGCAGCCCCTCTGGCACATTCCCACAAAGCTCCATCTCCCTCCCTCCCTCCCCTCACCCCTTCTTTCCTCCCCTCCCCCTCCTTTTCCTTCCTCTCTCCTTTGCTCTCCCCTTCCCTCCCTCTCTCCTCTCCTCCCCTCTTTCCCTCCCCTCACTTCTCATCTCCTCTCCCCTCCTCTACACACCACATGCGCGCATACACACACACTCGCGCACACACACTCAGCAGCACCTTTTGTACAGCAGGGAGAGCTGAGCTGTCCAGTTGTCCGATCCAGTATGGAAGCTCTTAATCACCACAGCGGACTCAGGTGCTCAGGTGGGGCTCAAGCAACTGACCTTGAAATAGTCCAGAGAGGAAGCTCAGGGTTGAGCACAGCCCTGTGGGGTCCCCAGAACACTTCCAGGAGCCAGCCCACCCACACCCCCTGTACAGTCAGCAACAGCCCCTGCGCCCTGCCTGGAGTGGCTCCCAGGCTGAAATGAATGAATAAGCAGGCCTGAATCCCCCGTCATTAACACTGGACCGTCGGTGGGAGGACAGGGGGTCTGGGGGCTTCTGTGTCAGGAGAGGACAGTGGGGCCACGGGGGTGGGCTGCAGCCCCTCTGAGTGTGCTCTTGGCCACCCCTTGTACCTCGCATGAATGAATTCGCGTCCTGCTTGAAGCTCTCAAACCCGACACCACGCACCCAGCACGGACACGTGTCCTGGGTTCTCCTCCCAGAATTCCACGCTGCTTCCACCAACCCGCCTTGGTTTAAGCTTTTCCCCTTCGTCTTTTCCCTGCCCTCTGTCCCCTCCCAGCTAACAGGTGCTAAGGGGCGAACTTGAGGCTCCACAGGACCAGGCGCCTCCCTTCTCTCCTAGCTGTCCCCTGCATGGCAGCCCCCCGAGCCATGACCACCGTCTGTGGGCTGAAAACCACAGCGGCCTCAGGTGCTCAGGTGGGGCTCAAGCAACTGACCTTGAAATAGTCCAGAGAGGAAGCTCAGGGTTGAGCGCAGCCCTGTGGGGTCCCCAGAACACTTCCAGGAGCCAGCCCACCCCTGTACAGTCAGCAACAGCCCCTGCGCCCTGCCTGGAGTGGCCCCCAGGCTGAAATGAATGAATAAGCAGGCCTGAATCCCCAGTCATTAACACTGGTCCATTAACACTGGACCCGGGGAGGGCCCTGGAGGCTGCTGTGCAAGGTCCAGTCCCAGCTCGAGTAATCCTTGGACTGTCCTTCCTTTCAATGACTTGGAACCAACATTCATCAAACTTTAGGTCATTGAAGCTGAACTGGTCACATGCAGGGACTTCTTCCCTCGTGCTCGCTCTGGGTCTCACACACCTGGAATCTTCGCTATGGATATCGCCTCCTGTGCATGCACCTACTGTCCTATCTTCCTCTTTTATTTATTTATATTTATTGGGGGTGGATGGGACTTTGGATCACACTCCGCTGTGCTCGGACCTGACTCCTGTCTCTGTGCTCAGGGATCACCCCTGGGGCGCAGGGCTCAGGGGACCCTGTGAGGTGCCTGTGAGGTGCTGGAAATAGAGCCAGGCTGACTGTGTGCAAGGCAAACACTTTATCAGCTACACTATCTCTCTCCAGCCTATACATACATATATATATATATATATATATATATATATATATCACTTGATCACTTGAATCACTTGAATCCCGTTATTCATCGATTTGCTCGAGCGGGCGCCAGTAACATTTCCATTGGACCCTATCACGAGCCAATGTAGCCCAATGACATCTGGTTGATTCAGGAATATGAAGAACCTCAAACCGTTCCTTCAGGGTCTTTACAAGGAAGTCTGACCATCTTGTAGGTGGGCGGCCACGTGATCTTTTGACATCCCGTGGGATCCAGTCGGTAACGGCTCTAGTCCAGCGGTTGTCTCCAAATCGCATTACATGTCCAGCCCATCTGATTTTCGATGCCTTGGCAAACAAGACAGCGTCCCTGATTCTGGAATATCGACGGAGGTCAGAACTCCCGATATATATATATATATATATATATAAATATCTATTTTTTTTTTAATTTTAACAGGGGTCAGCTCTCCACAAGAACTCAGTCAGGGACCCTGAGTCACTCCTGGCCATATTTGACCACTTGGGATGCGTGCAGGTCCGGGGGATCTTTGCTTGGCTTCTTAGGCGCCCCAGTTCTCATCTGAGCAGGAAAAACCACAGGTCACTTCCTGCCTGCCCAGTGGTGATCAGCAGGAGCCTACCAGCTGACCCCACCTCTCACCTCTGCCCTGGGCACCTCCAACTCTCCCATCCCTGCTGCCTTCCTACTCAGACGCAATTCTGCAAACACCCTGAGCTTCTGGAAGCACCCAGGGCCCCGCCATTCCTCTTGGGGGTGCCTTTCCCAAACTAGGAGCCATCCCTACGCCCTTTCCCACTCCTGAGTGCACCCACCAAATGGTCCCCTGCTGGAGTAACTCTTTTCCTTCTGCTTCTGCTTGGCAGCCAGAGAGCCAGGAAGCGATTTAGATACATTATCTTCCTCTGCAGGAAGTTTGGAGGGCCTCAATGATTGCATTTCACACAAATATTCCTCTCATGGTCAGTCTGACGGGCAGCCGCCTTAGATCATCAGCCGGGAATGTTCTACTGGATTCCACCTCATTCTGACTCCTCCATGCCCCCCGCCCCCAGCCAAGGGAGAGAAAGCACTTCCCTGGTGTGATGGGGACAGAGACCCAAGAAAGCCCAGCCTGTAAAGGGGGTGTTGACAGTTTTAGAAAGTGATTCTCCCCAGGTAAGGAAGAGGGGAACTCTGTGACAGTTTCTGGCCAGATAACGCAGTCTTGTCAGGGAGATCAAAGAGATTCCCAGGGCTAGAGGTGGTGAGAATGAGGTCCTGAAAATGTGAGGGACCCACACAGGGCAAGTGGGAGCCGGGGGTGGGGTCAGATTCTGGGCGAGGCCAGGGGCAGGAACCGAGTCTCTGGAAAGTGACAGTGGTACGGACCCCAGGGGCAGTGTTTTATCAAGTGCTAGACAGTAGTCCAGGAGCCCCAGCTCGGTTACAGTTCAGAACACTCCTGAGATTGCCAGAAGGTGAGTTCCTTGGTCAGTGCTCACACATGTCCTAGATCTGAGCTTCCCACTATGGGACACCACCACCTCACATGACTACTGATTCCTTGGAAAGTGGCAAGTGAATTTTTATTTTCCCTTTTTGAAGTGGGAAAAAATGGTGTTCAAAAGGCCCTGGGGCCCCACTGAAATTCTCAACCAACCAAGACTAGGATTTTAATGCAAAGGTTCAGGGATTACTTGGGTCACTCCAGCGGTGCTGGGTGGGGACTCCACAACTGCACCCAGAAATGTTCACGGTCCATGTGAGACCAGGCTAACAACCCAGGTTGGGTCAGCACCAGAGACTGATTCCTCACCAAGCATGAGCCCCAAGCAGACTCGACCCCCAAACTCTTTCATTTCAGCTTGTTCTCACTTACTCTCATCTATTTAAGTTCAAGTCGTACTCCAGAGTATTAGACTCTGCCTTGCTTTTCTTTTTCTTTTTCTTTTCTTTTTCTTTTTCTTTGCTTTTTTTGGGTCACACCCGGCAATGCTCAAGAGTCACCCCTAGCTCTGCGCTCAGGAATTACTCCAGGCACTGCTCGGGAGACCCAATGTGATGCCGGGATGGAACCGGGTCGGCCACAGGCAAGGCAAACACCTTCCCCTCAGGACTATCACTCCAGCCCCCTCTTCTGCCTTTCAAATCAATAAAGAACATTTGGGGTGAATTAGGAAAAGACGTTACACCCAGAGGCAGAGTTTAATCAGGGACAAGAGCAAGTGAGAAATGAGACTAAATTGGAAAAGCCCAGAGAAAAATACGTGCTAGCAGGGATAGCAGACATTCACGCCAGATGTTCTGGAAGATTCTAGAAAAGGACGAGGGTAACCTGCCAGCACAGTTGGTGAGGAGTGGTTTCCACCGACCAAGGCATGGCGGTCCTTGGAGGTCACTCAGTAGGTCTCTGCCCTTGAGTCACCTGACAGGGACCGGGGAGCCAAATAGCAACAGTCAAAGCAGCCGGTGCAGGTAAAGCGAACCAGGGCATTTGCTCATCCTGTTGGCACTCGGGCGAGATGTTTATCGGTAAAGGCAGGAGGGATCAGGGAACCCTTCCTGGCGGAAACGCTATTTCAGCTGGCCCTGGAACTTGACAAGGCCGACAGCTAGAGGGCCCGGGGAGGAAAGGAGCTTCGGTGTCGGCGACGCTCCTAGAGAATACAAACAGGGGCTCAGGGGAAAATGAGCTTGGGTTAAAACAGCGGCTCTGGGGCAGGCCCGGGAATGTGTGGGGGGTGCTGGAGGGGGCTCGGGAAATTATGACTTTGGCTTGGGGCTGCTGCTTCCCCCAGATTAATACTTTTCTAGAGCTGTTTGAGGTGTGATTTGGATGAGATGAGAAGTGACCAGAAAGCAGCCCAAGACCCAGATACTTAGACACTTGGCTTTCCTTCTAAAGCAGCAGGACGCGGATATGACTGGCTGGAAACGGTAGCCAGGGGACTCGGGAGAGGGCCTTGTCCCCGGCCCAAGGGCAGCAGAATATCCCTGGCTTACTGGCTACACACCTCTAGGTCCTGAAGTCCCAAACTGAAACTGCTGCTGCCTGCTGCTACTCCCTCCGTCCTTAGACAGACCCACCCCCAAGCCCCAACCCCCGCACCCGCCCAGGTTCCCCCAAACACCAGAAATGGGGATGAATCCTTCTCTGGTCTTTGGGTTCTGGGTATTTTTTGGGGGAGACAGCTGATTCTCTAAACAAGAGCTAGGATGGGAAAGAACCTTGGCACCCAGGAGAGAGAGAGAGAGAGAGAGAGAGAGAGAGAGAGAGAGAGAGAGAGAGAAGGGTGGGGGCAGACTCCCTCCCAGAGATGGCCCAACAACTGTCCTCGCTCTCCAAACTCCCTAGTGATTGTAGGGTGCTGCGTTGGGGGGACACACCCCATGCCCCGTCACTGCCCTGCCGGCCCCCAGTCAGGGCTCAGACGGCCGGTGGCCATGACCTTCCTGTCCTTGCCCCTTTGGCAGCCGTGGCGTGAAGCACATTCTCCCCAGAACTCCTGCCCTCCCCGGCACCCCGCACCCCACGTCAGACCTAGAATGAATTGCCTTTCCTGCAGAGGGGAAGGTTGAAAACTTGGAGTCGCCAAGGCAACGGGGTACCCTGGGGTGGGGGTGGGGGTCGGCCAAGAAAAGGCTGGAAGGGAAAGAGGGGCGGGGCGGCTGCCCGCGCTGACATCCTGCCCGAAGCCAATCAGCCAATCAGCTTGCCGGGACATGACGTCACCTCCCGCCCCAGCCCCCAGGTAGCCCCGCTGAGATTTCTAGACGTCCAGAAGCAGTTGCATAGCTGGGAGAGAAAGGGGTGGGGTAGCAGAGGGGAGAGGGGAGGGGACGAGTCTAGGGACCCTCGGGATCACCCCCAGCAGACACCACATTCACCAAAAAGGCAACCCCATAAAAATGTCACCAGCTCCGGGTCCCCCGTATTGCAATGCAAGGATTTCTTTGGGAAGAAGAGAAACCCCTAAGATTTATTTTGTAGACTGTCCCCCCCCCCACCCAGAACAAAACCAACGAGCAGCTTGTGAGTGAGTGTCTGGGGGTCTCAGAACCTCCGGAGAGAGCAGGGTATGGGGAAGAGGGGTGCTCGCAGGGGGCTCCCCAAGACAACGACAGCCTGGAGGCCCAGGGCCAGGCTCCAGCGAACCCCCAAGTGTTAGCTGGGACAGCCCAGGGCCCCCATGCTGGCTTGGAGCAGCCATGAAGCCTCTCCTGCGGCCTTTCTGGGTCCCGTGTGCCCCTTTAGGAACCCAGCCAAGGTGTGGGTGAGGCGTCCAGGGCCTGCTTGCAAAGGGGGCCTGAGGCCAGGAGAGGAGATGGAACCAGCCCAAGCCCGGCTCTGGCCCCGCCCCCAGCATCAAACCCCTCCTGGTCACTCACACAAGCAGGTGCACCATGCTGACCTCCAACCACCTCACATCCGAGGCACCACATACAGTCACCTCCATCCTGTAACTCACTCTCACCTCCATCCCCACACACTCTCCTCCGCCCCACACACACCTCCTCCTCTCCTCACACACTCACCTCCAACCCCACACAAGGAAGGAAGGAAGGAAGGAAGGAAGGAAGGAAGGAAGGAAGGAAGGAAGGAAGGAAGGAAGGAAGGAAGGAAGGAAGGAAGGAAGGAAGGAAGGAAGGAAGGAAGGAAGGAAGGAAGGAAGGAAGGAAGGAAGGAAGAAGGAAGGAAGGAAGGAAGGAAGGAAGGAAGGAAGGAAGGAAGGAAGGAAGGAAGGAAGGAAGGAAGGAAGGAAGGAAGGAAGGAAGGAAGGAAGGAAGGAAGGAAGGAGTAGAGAGAAAAAGGGCTCGGTTTCCTGTTACTGTATTTTTCTCCAAGTGCATCTGTGCCTCAGCGTCTCTGTCCACTGTTCCTTCTGAATTCTTTATTTCTTATGTATTTCTTTGTCATTTTCATTTATTTATTTTTTTTTAAATTGAATCATTGTGAGATACACAGTCACAAAATTGTTCATGTCTGGGTTTTGGTCACACAATATTCCAACACCGGGTCCCTCCACCAGTGCGTGTTTCCCACCACCAATGTTCCCAGTGTCCCTCCATCTTCCCCCACCTCACCCCCGCAGCCTGCCTCTATAGCAGGTACTTTTCCCCTCTCTCTTGCTCTCTCTCTCTCTCTCTCTCTCTCTCTCTCTCTCTCCGCTCTCTCGGTTGCACTCTCTATCTCTGTCTCTCTCTTTCTCTCTGTGTGTATGTCTCTCTCTCTTTCTCTCCACTCACTCTCTTTCTCTCTCTCTCTCTCACTCTCTCTCTCGGTTGCGCTCTCTCTGTCTCCTCTGTCTCTCTGTCTCTCTGTCTCTCTCTCCACTGCCCCCGTCCTTTGAGGCAGTATGGTTTGCAGTACAGGTTCTGAAGGTCGTCGTGTGCCCCTTTCCCTCCCTTCAGCACACAGTTCTTGCCCAGAGTGGTCACTTCCAAATATCTTTGTCACAGTGGTCCCTTCTCTGTCCTGGCTGCCTTCCGCCCCCTCCCCCCCCCACCCCCTGCCCAATGTGGCAGCTCCCAGCTGTGCACCAGCTCTACTGTCCTGGAATATTAGATCCTTTCCCTTCAGAATCCCTTAGAGCACAGCAGCCCTGCCGTGCCCCTTTGCGCCTCTGCACTCCCCGAGCTTCTCCGGAAACAGCCGTATTCTCTCACCGGGCCAAGTTATCGGCTCCGTCCATTTGCATTAACCTCCGCTTTGATCTCTGCCCGTGCTCTGGTTTGTCCGTTGATCTAATAATTTCCTTCCAGTCCCCGTTTCCCTTCGGCACAGAATCCGGTCGGGAGTCTGTGGGGTCGGGCATTGCCCCGACTAGCCATATCCCTTCGGCCCCCTTGCATCTGGGAGATTGCATCCTTTCTGCCTTCATCCTGCCTGACATGGTGCAGAACGCCGTGTCAGCGCTTACGCCTCTTTCCTTGTCCAAGTGTGACAAGGACACTTATCAGAGCCCAGGATGAGGCCACCTCCTCCATGAAGTCTTCCCAGGACTGCTCAGGTTCATTTTCCCACCCCACCCCCCTCCACCCCTCAGAGGGTCCCAGAAAACTTCCTGGATCTGAGGAATTTTTCCCTGCTCTCCTCTGGAGGAATACTCCCTGGATAATCCGCATCCTGGAACACGGCCGGTGGTGTCCTCCCGAATGCATCCCTGGAGGAAAGCAAAATCATCTCTGTCCTTGCTGTTGAGGGCAACGCTGGTCATTCTCCTTACCACACGCGAGGACATTTCTCTCTCCCTGAGAGGTCACATTTCTAAGATGATGCAAAAGCCTTTCCTAGAGCCTTTCTGACTCATGGCCCTGCCCTGGCCATCTCTGTCGAGCTGGTTCCTTCTTCAATGCCCATTTCCCAGCATGGAAACAACCACTGAAGCTGACCAGCTGCCCCGCAGAGGTAGAGTGAAAACCCTAACGCAGGGGCTGGAGCTTTGCATGAGCTGACTCAGGTTCTATCCCCGGCATCCCATAGGGCCCCCCGACCCCCACCAGGAGTAATTCCTGAGTGCAGAGCTGGGAGGAAGCCCCAAACACACCGGTGTGGGCCCCAAAAATAAAGCAAACAAAACTGAACTTCAGAGGGACAGTGGGAGAAAAGTGCGATGTCTGGGCCTCTGGCTCCCGGCTCAGGCCGTTCCGGGACCCACCACACCCCCCCAGGGCCTCATGCAGGCTGACAGGACACTGACAGGAAGAATCACCCATCGGCCATCCCAGCCTGCGGAGGGACCGGGGAGTGTTTCCCTGTGGGAGGCCACTGTGGATCAGAGCCCTCAGCACCCCATATCACACTGAGGACCCCGGGGAGACACCTCGGCTGAGCTCAGAGTCAGCAACAAACAGCAGGAGGAAGTACAAGGCAAGGACCCCAGAAGGTGCCAGCCCCACCCCAGGCTCTCGTTCCTCAGTGGCCCGTCGCATGCAGCCTTGGTCTTGTTCCCACGGGTGAATTAGGGCATTTCCGGAGCGATCACAATCGCCCTGCTGCCCTGAGAACTTCCCCAGCCCCGCCGGGGTGGACACACAGTGTTCTTCCGTTTTATGAATGAACAAACCGGTCTGCTCTCCACGGCCGGCCGGCCAGCGCTGGTGTCCCAGGGCCCCCGGTCCAGCTCCAAGCCAGCCAACACCATGTCGGTCCCAGACTGAGACCTCGGGGTTGCTGCTGCCGCTGTTGTAGCCGGACCTTGAGGAAGCCGCCTTCTGGATTGTTCTCTGGCCCCAGAGGGAAAGATCCAGTTGCAGCAATGACTCAGCCCCCCCAGAGGCAGGAGCTCACCTTTCCCGTGCAGAGCTGGGAGTAAGCTCCAAACAGGGCGCTAAGCTCCAGGGGGAGGACCCGGCAGGGCTGTTGGGTTCAGGACATCTTTCTTGTAAACTGGCCTCCCAGGAGCCCAGAGCACCATGCTGAGACTCTGACCTCCGAGAACTCCATGTCCACTTACAGTAATTATTAGTATTATCCCTGGCCCAAGTACCCGCCTGTTGAACTGAAGCTGATGGAACCAAGCGCGGGCACCGGGCTGGCGGGCACCGGGCTGGTGCTCCAACCGAGTTTCAGCAGCTCACGTCCACGGAGCGCACAGATTTCATCACTGTGCCTTGCACTTTAGCCAGAACTGAGACAACTTTATATCCAAATCCGCAGACATTTCTCCTGCCGCCTTCGGGCTTGCTTTCTATTTCCCAGTTCCAACCGGATCAGAGCGGCCGCACGGGACGATCCAGCCCTAATTGTGGGGTCACACGTTTTTGCTTTCTCTGTGAAAGGAGATTTCCCACCCGGGCGGGAGGCGGCTGGGGGGGAGGGGGATTGTGGTTGAAAGGATCATGCCCACTAGTCCGTGGCATTTTGGAATCGGCTGTGAGGAGGAACTGGCTCATGATTGAGTCTTTGTGATGTGTTTGAAAAAGACAAAAGGAAGGAAAGGTGTGTGGAGAGGACAGAGCTCGCTCCGGGCAGCCCAGAGGGGAAAGCTCAGCTCGGGCAGCTGCTGCTGGCTGCGTCTCTCACCTGCCAGGGGCTGGCCTGGAGGAACAGGGGAGAAAACCCTGACCCAGAGATCTCAGGGGAGTTGGCCTCCTTCTAGCCCCCCCACTCCCCGGACCACCGTCACCATCCTCCCACTCCCCGTCTCCCCTTCCTGTCCTCCCCTCACTCCCCCTACAGCCCCATCCTCTCCGAGAGGTGCTCACCCAGGCCGCCTTCCTCCTGGTGTCCCTCCCCATGGGGACACAGCCCCAGGCACACGCCAAGCCCTACAGAGCCTCCCTCCCCCCCGTGAGTCCCAGGCCCGGTGCTGGTGGGTGGCACAGCAGGCACCAGATCAAGCCCTCAGCGGTATACCTGTAGCCACAGCAGGCACCGGGCTCCTAGGGCCTCACCTAAGACCAGGGTGGAGGCGCCGGAGGGGGCACCCGGCCAAGGAATGAATGAATGAGTCCAGCAAAGCAGCTTGGAATAAAAAGATGGGGCTCAGGGTCAGAGCGATAGTCCAGCAGGGAGAAAGTTTGCCTTGCACACCCCTGGCATCCCATATGGTCATCCGAGCACCGCCAGGAGCAATTTTTGAGTACAGAGTCAGTAGTAACCCGTAAATACCTCTGGGTGAAACCCAGAAGTCAAGGGCAAATGAATGTATGAATGAATGAATGAATGAACGAATGAACGAATGAACGAATGAACGAACGAACGAACAAATGAATGGAAGGTGGGGCTCAGCCTTCTGTAGCCTGGCATTGTGGACCCCGCTCCACCCAGTGTGGCCCGAAGCAGGGTGCTGACACAAGGCACCTCCAGCCTCCCCTGCCTGCCTTTGGGGGTGGTTATCTTTCCTTTAATTCACCACCAGCTTTGGTTTCCTAGGTCAAATCTTCATTTGCTGTGTGACCTTGGACAAGTTGCCTACCATCTCTGAGCTCCACGTTCCTCCACAGTTCAACATGCAGGCTAAAAGCAAACCACCCGGGTGAGAGAATCTAGTGCTAGGTGCTGTCCCACCAGTACATCCTGCTACCCAGAGGAAGGGAAGGTGCGCCCCTGGTTGCCCACCCTTTCCGGACAGCCCCTCGTCCGGACTTGCCCCCGGGAACCAGGACAGTCTGGCAGACCTGGGAGCTGTGGGCAGGTGGGTGGCCAGGGGTGGAGACGAGCTGCCCAGAGTTCCAGCGGGAGCCCGGGCTGGCACACGTGTGCCAAGGCACGGAGCCCCAGGCTCTGCCCAGCGGGGGTCACGTTCTGCAAGGGGCCCTCCCCCTTCCCGTGGGCCCTGCCCCGGCGGCTGCCCCTTCCCAGGCCGTCGCCAGCCTCTGCCATCAGGCCCTGACTCGTTGCTGGGCTGGCTTGCCTTGGGACCGGCTTATCCAAACATCTTCATCGCTTTTCATAAATTCAATCTCGCCTTATCAGCCGCACCATCGCAGGAAGGGCGGGGAGCTTGTGAGTGAAGTGTGGGGAAGAGAAGCTTTAATTAGCTCCTCGCTCTCGGGGTCACCCGCAGTTCAATCCTTTTTGCCTTTGCATGTTCCCAATCACGTAGCGGGAAGGTCCCCCCACCACCCCCGGCCAACCGCCCCCCCACACACCATCTTCCTTCCCTTGCTCTCTTCTCCTAAGGGATGGGGGTCCCCCTGCCCTCAGCTGTATGTGGAAATGAGTCCAGTGGACCCTGCCCTGCCCTGAACTTGGGCTCCAGGACGGCAGCTGTGCCAGTTTCCCCCATTTCTCGTCTTCTCTGATCCAGCCCTACGGGCCGGAACTGTGCCGAGCACCGCCCACCCACAGAGCCAAGAGCGAGCTCAGCCTGCAGGGAGTTTAATGTTCCCCCCCACCAAGCCCCCTTTGGGGTGCCCAGTGTCAGAACATCCCCCTAGCAAGGAGGTGAAGGCTGGAAGCCTGAACTGGGAGCGCCTCCTCCCAGCCCACCCCACCCCCATCTGGATTCTGCCTGTGCCTTAAACTGGGCCACCTGGGCAGAGTCTCCAAAAATAAATAAAGGGGTGGAAAGAGCTGCCCTGGCCCCACTGCCATTGCGGTGACCCAGGACAGCACCGGGCTATGCAAATCCGCTTCCTGCCCTGCCCTGTTCTAAACCTCGTCCACCTGTGGCCCGCACCGAGCACGCCACCACCGGCTCTGAGACGGCACAAGTCACGCATCTGGTCATTGCCTGCGGCCCCGTGTGCCTTCCAGACGGCTCAAGGGCTCCAGCTGGTTAGGGTGGCCCAGGGGGCTTCCAGTAGACGCTATCTCCACTCCCACCTGCCCCCCCACTCCCACTGGCCTCCCTCTTGCGCTCTGGAGTAGGCACCGTCCATGGAGAGCCTCTCAGAGCCCAAGACCAAATTGGCTCCATCTGCAGTGCTCTACAGTGGGTTGAGAAGTCTGGAGCAGGGATGCTGCTTCTCAATGCCAAACGCTACCTCCTAGAAACGATCCCGGCTTCTTTTTAATTTTTCAAGTTTTTGGGGTCACACCCAGCGAGGCTCGCAGTGCTTCCGGGACCATATGTGTGCTGGGGATCCAACCGGACTTGGGCTCGTTTGAGGCGAGCACCTTCCCCGCTGGATTATTATTGCTCCAGCACCGGCCCTCAGCTTTTTCCAAAAGACTGTTGGGAAGGATTTAGATTATAGTTTTCAAATACTTGCCCAAGAGTCGGAGGCGGTGTCTGAAGGCAGAAATCCATGGGTAGACAGTGAGCACAAAGGATGCACCTCTGAGGAGGCCGCAGGCTGGCGGGATGAAGTGGGGGGGTTCCACAGCGTGCTCAGCCCCTCCGGCAGTGGTGTTTCGGCTTCTCAGGCCAGAGGGTTCCGTGGGGGGATTTCTCAGCTGTGGCTCAGCAGGGCTGGGGCGGTCAGGACTTGGGGTACTTAATGCCTAGAATGAAATTCAGATCTTTACATTCAGAGTCCCAAGCTAACCTTCCTGCTGACCCCTCCCTGGGGCACTCTTGGGAATGGAGTCGTGACTTTGAGGACCCTGTGGGGAAAGAGAGAGAGGTGCTAGGGGGTCTCCGAGACCTGGTAGGGAGCAGAGGAGGCGAGGGCAGAAGGCAGCCGCAGTCTCCAAGTGGAAGCACCAAGGGGCCAAATCACTGTATTCTGCTTTGCTCCCGACATGCCCAGGGACAGATGGGCTCCCCATTTCCTATATCACTCTGAGACCTAGTGGGCAGTAAGCACACACACACACACACACACACACACACACACACACACACAATGCTCAGCATCACAGGAGCACCAGCGGGCCCAGCAAGTGCAGGCTGGCCTGAACTCAGCCCCCGTTTGCCGACATCCCTGCCCGAGCACCGTGATGGTGATTCGAAGTGGCAAGTACTGGGCACCAGCCTCACACACGCATTCTCCCCGCCTGCTCTCTTTTGATCCCCAGCAGATAACGCCGACGGGGGCATATGCGTCTGTAAGGGCCACCCGTGGCACCGCACACTGGCTGAGCAAGAACAAAGGCCGTAAAGGAAGAAGGATGTTTGCCCTCCTTCCCGCCTGCCCGGCCCGGCCCGGTGCCTCCTCTTCCCCGCCCCAAGCTACCCAGCTCTGTACTTGTCTTGCTCAGATTTATTATTTTTTTTTAAACGGGGGCCAGTTTCTTTGCAGCCTTTCCTTGCCCCCCACCCTCTCTGGCTACAGGTCTGTTTGTGGTATGGGTCCCCTTTCCCTAACCTAGACCCTCGCAGGCCCTGCCCCGCAGAAGAACCTCCCCTGGGGGCATGGTGCCAGCTGCCCAATCCACACAGCCCTGCAGACTCCTGGGGTCAGGCCTGGCAGACACAGGAGGAAGATGCAGGTTGACGCACCTGGTTTCTCCTGAAGATGGGGTGTGCTGCGCGCCAGGGCAGATTTCTCTTGCTGTCAGAGGCGGGTCAGCGAGGAGCTGGACAGTGGGGCTGGACAGTGAAGGGGTGGGGGCACAGCAGGTAAGATGGGGGGCCAGGTGGCCACTGCGGGAACTTTCCATCTGGCTATTCTGTCTCTGGTTCTTGGAGGTTTTGCCATGGGCAGGAGAGTGCCCCAAGACAGAGGCAGAAGCCCAGACAGGTTCTCTGTTCTATCTGCAGAGACAGAGTTGGGTTTGGGTGGGGCGGGATTCACAAGCAGCAAAGCTCGGGGGTCATTCCTGGTGGTGTTCAGGGAACCCTCTGTCGGTCCGGGATAGAATCAGGAACCAAGTGAACCAAGCACGGTGCCATCTCTCTGTCACAAACAGATGGATGTGAAGGAACTGACTTGGGCTAAGCGTGAAAAGCACAGACCAGGAAAATGGGTCAAACCCTCACTGGAGTGAGCCAGAGGAATGATCTCTGGAGGGCCTTGGTTTCCTTTGCCAGACTGGGTTGATCCATCTGCACAGTCCTTCCTGGAAAACCCCTTAATGGTCCTGGCTGGCCATGGCAAAAACTTCCAGGTCAAAGTTGGGTGCCGATGCCTGACCCTGCCTGCCCCTTCATCAGCCAGGATGAGAGGACTCCAGGTGATGTGTAAGCACTCACATTTCCGCCGCCAGTGACAGCTCTTGAAACGAGGACTCACAATTCCCTCTGAGGCATCAGCCACCCCCAGCTGCTGGTCTGCTCAGGAAAGCCTCCTTAAGGAGGACACAATCAAACTGACCAATGAATAGCTGAACCTGTGAATGGAAAAGTGAGAGTCAAGTCAGAGCTGCACGAGCTCAGTGGGGTGGGGCGGCCCTGCCCCGTCACCGACACACAGTGGGAGATTGGCAGCCAGCCAGCGGCTCTGTGCTGTTGTCCGCGGTGCCACCCTCCCCAGGTCCTCAGAGACAACTATTCTCATGTGGTGCCCCCAAGACCAAGGCAGGGAACAGCAGAGAGAAGTCCCAGGTGAAATGATTGACACCAACATCCGATCAATCAAATTGAACATGAAATACTAAGTTGCTATAAAAGCCAACGTGACTCAAACATTTACAGAGCTGCCACCTGCCCGTTTTTTTTTTTCCTTAATCTCAGTTTTCATTAGAGATTTGGCTGAGGATCTCGGCAGAATCATATGCAACAGAGCCACAAGACAAATACCAGCCCCAGAAGCACCGCCCCTATCTGCAGATAATGAAGATAACAGCCACCCTGAAGCAGAAGCACAGTGAAAAAAACCTGCAGAAGAAATCCAACCCTCGAAGAGCAACAAGATGAGGCATCTGAGTCCTCCCAGAAACGGGCACTCTAAAAAAAGAAACTCTTCTTCCAGCTAAGCAGCATGAGAGCAGACAGAAGCTTCATGCAGTGAGGAAAACAGTCCCACTAGCTGGTTGGGGGTTTTCTTGGAGAGGCCACTCCTGAAGGTGGGTGGACAGAATTTCACCGCTCACAGGCATGACCCCACAGCTCTCTGCTCTGCCTGAGGACAGCTCACAGGTGGAAGGGCAGAGGCAGCAGGAAACAAGTGTCTTCGTTAATCAAAGT
This sequence comes from Cryptotis parvus, assembly GCA_021461705.1. Classification (NCBI taxonomy): domain Eukaryota; kingdom Metazoa; phylum Chordata; class Mammalia; order Eulipotyphla; family Soricidae; genus Cryptotis; species Cryptotis parvus. Next base: position 114,216 of record JAJIBD010025324.1, on the reverse strand, counting down.
CTGAGTCCTCTGTGTGTGTGTGTGTGTGTGTGTGGTTGTGTGTGTGTTAGAATACTGATTACAATCTTTGGTGCTGCATTGAAAAGCCCACCAAGAGGGCACATTGGTGGTGGGATTGAAGTTGCAATATTGAAATCCTGAAACAACTGCATTAGAAACAACTGTTGTAAATCATGGTGTTTAAATAAAGTTCTTTATTTAAAAAAAAACTGTTATCAAGGGCCCGAGTGATAGTACAGCAGACAGGGCGTTTGCCTTGCACACGGCCAACCCCTGTTCAATCCTGGGCATTTCATACGGTTCCCAGAGCACTGCCTGGAGTGATTCCTGAGTGCAGAGGCAGCAGTAAGCCCTAAGCATAGCCAGGTTCTCCTTCAAAAAAGGTGTTATAAAGACGGGCAGTCTCCATTTTTAATGTCCAGGCTCCCACGCATGAGTGAAAGTCACTGTCACCTCCACAGCTTCGTCACTTCCGAGCAAGGAGTAGACCCACGGGGAGGGAACAGGTGGCGGATGTGCCCTTTCCTTCCCCTCCCCTCTGCCCCACTCGCCCCCCTCGGAGTCACGGGAAAGAGCGCTCAAGTCCCCGGGACCTCATTCCTTCCCTAGAGACTCACAGCCGAGGAATGCGATGTGTGATCCACATTTTTTTGGTGCTTCCCTTGGCCCCAGACAGGAGAGGGATGTGGCCTGGGCAGACAGAGGAGCGACTCCCTGGTGACTGCTCACAAGGCCACCCCCTCCGGCCGCGGGGCTCCCAGAGTGAAGGGGCTCTCAGCTGGTGATTGTGAGCCCCAGCGCACAGAGCCTAGGAAGCATAGTCTCCTGGTCTCCGAGAGCTGTAGGAGCCAGGCCGGGCAAGAAGTCTGAGGCAGCGCTGGCTGGGAGCTGCCTCCTCGGGCTGCTGGGCTCAGTATTTGGGGATCTTGTTTTACAGGCAAGAATGTCGCTTCCCACTTCCTTCTAAAATGTCCCAGCTTGCAGGTGGAGAGAGAGGACAGCTGGGAAGGTGCTTGCCTAGCACAATCCATGTTCGATCCCAGGCATCCCATATGGTCCCGCGAGTCCCACCAGGAGAATCCCCTGAGCACAGCCAGCTGTGGTCCAGGAAGGAAGGAAGGGAGGGAGGGAGGGAGGAGGGAGGAGGGAGGAAGGGAGGGAGGGAGGGAGGGAGGGAGGAAGGGAGGAAGGGAGGAAGGAAGGAAGGAAGGAAGGAAGGAAGGAAGGAAGGAAGGGAGGAAGGGAGGAAGGGAGGGAGGGAGGGGGGGGGGGGGGGGGGGGGGGGGGGGGGGGGGGGGGGGGGGGGGGGGGGGGGGGGGGGGGGGGGGGGGGGGGGGGGGGGGGGGGGGGGGGGGGGGGGGGGGGGGGGGGGGGGGGGGGGGGGGGGGGGGAGGAAGGAAGGAAGGAAGGAAGGAAGGAAGGAAGGAAGGAAGGGAGGAAGGAGGAAGGGAGGGAGGGAGGGAGGGAGGAGGGAGGGAGGGAGGGAGGAGGGAGGAAGGGGGGGGGGGGGGGGAGGGAGGGGGGGGGGGGGGGGGGGGGGGGGGGGGGGGGGGGGGGGGGGGGGGGGGGGGGGGGGGGGGGGGGGGGGGGGGGGGGGGGGGGGGGGGGGGGGGGGGGGGGGGGGGGGGGGGGGGGGGGGGGGGGGGGGGAGGGAGGGAGGGAGGGAGGGAGGGGGGGGCAGGCCAGCGGCTGACTGAGTTTCTCCGCGCACCATCTTGAGTACTCCTGAATCCTGAGCCTTCCATGCTCAGGATGGCGGATTTATCTGTGATTTACTTCCTAGAGGAAACAAACAGTAACTGATCTGTGATAGACAAAAGAAACTGTTTCAAGGGGCTCCATAAACATCCTTGTATTTTATCGCCACAATTTTTATGCCTCCAAGGAGTTGGAAAAGAGACCAAAGGCCATGAGATGGGTTTCCCAGGAGCTCTGCTCACCTGAGGGCTAATATTTAACCTTGGCACCCTGGAGCGCCCCCCCCCCCCAAGAGCGCGCCTTGCTGTGGGCAAGGATCAAGAAACCCGCTGTCCTGAGAGCCCGCCTCCACTGCCGCTCTGCTCCGGGAGATGTGACCCTCTTCCCAACTGCCTCTGTCTCCCTGCCCGCCCCCCGCTCTCACCCCCAGACTCAGAGCGAGAGGGTCTGGCCATGGGGAAGCAAGGACTCACTCCTGGAGAGAAGATCACGCCTGCGTCCCACCTGCTTCTGTGGCAGAGCTGATGGCCTGTGTGTGTGAGAAGAAAGACTCGCCGGCTTGGAGAAGAAAGACTCTGCCACCTCGGTGTGAATCGTCCAGGAGATGCTGACGTCCCCGGCAGAACAGAAGCTTGTTCCCGTGTGTCTGAGCTCCCCCTGCTCGCGCCGGCTTGGGGCCCCTCTCCAGGGTAGACCCCTGCCCCCGTTCCTCCCCACACCCCCACAATCTTACCACTCCCTTCTTGTTACAATTGTCATGGGCACCTGCCCCAAGGCACTCCACCACCCAGGAAGATTCCCTGCACACCTGCTCATGCACACACACACGTGCGTATACACACACTTGTGCACACACACAGCCTGTTCTCTGGGGACCTTGGGCTCCCGCCTGGAACAATTACGCTACCTCAGGGGACAAGTCCCCTCCAGCTGCTCCAGGGCGGGAGAGTGGCTGCCCAGGGAAGGCCGTCCTGCCCCCTCCCGGGATTCTGGGCCTCTGTTTGACCACCCAACGTGCGAGGCTCCGCCAGGCCAGATAACCATTCCGGTTTGACAGGCACCACCCAAGGCCCCTTGGTATGTGTCTCCGGCCCACCTGACGGTTCTGTTTGCCTTTTGCTCTGGGGTGCCCGTGTGGCAGGTCTCCTCCCCCACCCTGAATTTCGCTGTCACCCTGCCAACATCTCCCCATGTCCTGTTCTAGGGGTAGCCGGCTGGAGGCCCTTCCCGGGGTGTGATGTGCAGTTCTCGGGGAGCCTTGGGGAGAATTTGGCTCCAGCACTCTCAAACATGTAGCTCTGCATGTGTACACACACATCACATGTGTACATTCCACATCTATGTATGTACATGCCACACGTGCACAGAACCCACATGTACATGGCCCACACATGCCACAAACACTCTGATATGCACACCACCTTGTGTATAACACACACATGCACCGCACACATGTGAACATCACATATGTATAGCACACACGTGTACCCACATACACATATGCTCGCCACACACATGCACACATCCCATAACGACCTCCTAACTTCACACACCACCCACCCTACCCGCACCCCACACACATGCATCCCCCACAACCCACCCTCACACCCCACACACACACCCAATAATCACCAACTCTTTGTTTAGTTTGCTTTTGTTTGAAGTCAACGCAGCAGTACTCAGGGCTTTCTCCTGGCTCTGTGCTCAAGGGTCACTTCTGGCAGGGTTCAGGGAACCGTATCAGGTGCCGGAAATGGACTCTAGGTCGGCCACTTGCAAGGGGCTCTACCTGCTGTATTATGCTTGCAGGCAACAATCTGGCTTTTTACAGTTGGGAAAGGAGGTGGTATACAACTGGCGTCTACTAGGTGGTGCGAAGGATGTTTCTTCTCACCGACCTGGCCAGGACTCCCCCACACCGGCAAGGCCCCCAAGCACGGACCAGCCCATCTAGTGGTGGGGTAGGACTCCCACCCCGACTTGGCCCTTCTCTCAGCTTCCTCCAAAGGTTTGAAATGCAAACCCTGCCCCCAACCCCGCCCCAAACCCCGCCCCAAGCCCCTCCCAAGCCCCCCGGCCATACCTGCTCCCCTTCATTTCTTCCATCCAAGTGGACCTGGGCAAGAAGTGTTGCCAAATCTTCATTGGTGACCTGGGAACAAACCTCCCACTATTCCCCCGAAAAGATTAAACTTCTAGCTTCTAACATGGGGACAATTCCCCTCCCTCCGGGGGCATGGCACAGCGTCTGGGTTCTGTGGGGGGGTCTGTGGGTCGGGGGCTGCACCAGGCATCCGCTGGGCACCGGAGAAAGCAGTGATCCTCAGGCTCCACAGACTTTGCTTCCCCTGAACTTCAAGCGTGCCCGTGGAACTGGAGCAAACCCATCCAAAGCGGGCCCCGGGGGTCCCAGGCCAATTTGATCAGCACACCTGAGGGGTGAATTCTGTAGGTTGGCCCCATCCCACTTCCTGAAAGACACCACGAAAGGCTTTCCGAGACCAAAGCAAGCATTGGGAGCTCTGAGAGAGGGGGCTAGAGAGAGGCAGGGACACACGAGAGAGAGAGAGAGAGAGAGAGAGAGAGATGAGAGAGAGAGAGAAGGAGAGAGAGGAGAGAGAGGAGGGAGAGAGAGAGTTCTGCAGGGAACCCCAAGTTACACCCCCAGCATGACCTGGGTCCCTAAGCATGCGGGAGCTGACTCCAACCAAGGAAGAATGAGAATTTCCAAGACCCCACAGTCACCTCCCCGGGGAGGTGGGGTGGGGGAGGCTGGTAGGACCAACTGGGGTGCGAGCCCAGTAAGAGGGAGGTGTGGTGGGGGCAGCTATGGGCAAAAGGAACACCCCCGCAGCGCACTTTCCAGGCAAACATTCCGATGCTAATAGTGGAAAAGGCGGCAGAGTGCTGCATTTTAATTAACTTTGGCCCCTTTCAAGACCACAGTTACTGTGAAAACACCGGTAATACCGAACACATGCGGCGTGCACACGGCCGGGTGTAGCCCCGACAACCCGGAGCCGTGCTAAGTCATCCGCTACCTGTGTCAGTGAGAAGTCAGCAGGTCCCCCGTGCTGTGCCCTTTGGCCCCCACCCCTTTCTTAAAAGGCCTGTCCCCTCTGTGTCTCCAGCCCAGCCCGGGGTCTCCAGACCACCCACCCCAAAGCTTCCAGCAACCTGTAGAAACTTTGCCAGGGCCCTTAGGACGCGTCAGACCTCTGGAAAGCGTCTCTGGCAGCAGGCAAAGCAAAGCTCTCCTTTTGAGCGAAGGCTTCAGCATCTGTCTTGGCAGCAAGGGAGCCGCTCTCTGGCTGAATTACGATGTGAGAGGAGTGCGAGGGAGGCTCCCGCACCCCACCCCACCCCCAGTGCTTGTCCCCAGCGCCCCACCCACAGCCCCAAGTTCCCAGGTAAGGACGGGAGAGGCTGAGAACCACAGCGCCGTGCCCTGTTGTCAAAACAGCTCTGGAACCTGGCTCTGTGCCCACGGCCCCTTCCAGGCCTCTTGCCGAAAATACCTCCCAAGAAGACAGCGGGCGCCTGGGCCGGGGCGTGGGGTCCTACTTCCTCCACGCGCGCCAGGTGCCCACCGCCTCGCGCTTAGAAGGTGCCTTCTGGGCAAAAGCAGCAGCGAGCAGCATCTCGCTGGGCTTGGCAAAGGGGTAGGTGACAGTCTCGCCCGTCTGGGGTCTCCTTGGCAGATACAGCGTGCAGATTCCACCCCTGTATAGAGAAGGGGCAGGAAGGAAGTGGGGGACCAGACAGAGCAGTGCGCTGGACATGGGCTTTGTCTGCGGGAGGCCCGGTCTGGTCCGTACAAGAGACAGACACAGACGGGGACAGAGACAGAGAAAGGCTTTCCCCAAGAATTCACAGAAGGTCACGAAAGGAACACACAGAAGGTCTGTGCCCTCAGCAGCACCCCGATATCCCCCTAACATGGTCTTGCTCCTTCCCCAGGAGTGAATCACCCCATCCCCACCTAACTGCTCGTCTAACCCCCGCCCAGGTCACCCCCAAACTCCAGGGCTCATACGGGCTTCGTGTTTCGCACTGTGAACTCTGGATGGCCCCTGCCCAGCTGCAGAGGGTCCTCCAGGGACACCCCCCCACAGATGCATGCACACACGCCGCTGCAGATACACACACACACACACACACACACACACTCGCATTGCAGCAACCCCCTTCCCCAGAGCATACAGGTCAGTTCTGAGAGAAACCCCAAACCTCGACTCTTTCTTCTTGCTGGGGACTTGACTAGCCTCAGAGCTCAGCCTGAGAGCTGAGCTGCTCAGGGACGAGAGACAGAGAGACAGAGAGACAGAGACATAGGTGTGCCCTGTGCTCTGGGCATTAGAAGATCAACTCTCAAACTCTTCACATCTCTGGCATCTGATCTATTTCCCTTGTCTTTTTTTTTGTATGAATCAATATGCTGAGGCCCACAGAAGTCACTTGTAGCAAAGCATGTGATTAAGCAAGTAGGGACGATTCAATAAGAACCAGGAGGCTTGGAGGGGGCTCTAGGGAGGGCGTGACTGCGAACTGGGCCAGGTCCCCAAGACTGGATCCCAAGAAGCAGATCCTGTCTGCAGTGGGACGGGGAGAACACGCTCTCCGTGCTGCGGATCTCCCCAATCCTTAGCCCTTGGTTTCCACTCTGCCGCACTGAAGCGGAAGAATCAGGGTCGTTAAGGGGGGGGCGCTGTAACCGCCCACCTCCAGCCACCTCACACACTTTTATTCTTGTCATCCACTGCTCCACTGGGGATGAAGGTGCCCTTCGTCGCTGCCCTGCTGGCGCCTTTGATCTCGCTGTGCTACCATACTCGCGGCTACCATGAGGAAAACGAGTGAGCACGCGGCAGCCTGAGGGCCATTTTGTTGGACTGGACAAGCAATGCGGGCACCTACGGGTCCCAGAGGCCGGCCACTAGGCAGTGGCTGGAACCCAAAATGATCCAATGGGGCTGACCAAGGTTGGCGCCACTGAGGCTAGGGAGCGCCAGCATCTAGCAACTTCCTGATCTCCTGAAGTCACTTCGCCATCTCCCACTGGACCTCCCGGCCACTGCTTCTCCCTCTGCTCAGGGCAGGCACGCCGCCCCTGGGTCTGGCCGCCATATGCCTCTGACGGCAGCCCACCGGGATTTGAGCATTTTTCGCAGCAGTCACACTGTTGGACCAGATTAGACTTGTGGTCAGCGGAAAGCTCGGATCGCTTTCATGTGAGCGCCGCCAGGGAGGGCCTATAATCTAGTGCTGCGCTTCTGAATCCGAAACCACATGAAATTGAACAGCCCGCGTTGAACGTCTTCCATCTCGTTGGGTTTGGCTGAGTGTTGGGGGTGGGGTGGGGTGAGAGGGGTGTGAACCCTCCCGTCCATCCCACGGGCATTGTGGAGATCTGCTCGTCACTGATGCCAAACACACACGGGAGGCAGGTCGCTGCTGGAAGGTGCCATTTCAGAGGGGCCAAGCTGGCTACCCTGGGGAGGGCTGGGAAGCAGGCAGTGAATCCCACACACCCTTATCCGCTCGAGCCCGCTTTGAGGCTGGCTCTCATGCCCCCATCTATCATTCTGACTGACTTTCTTGTGCTCCCCAGCCTACAAATCCCTCACCCTGCGATTTATCTGAAGTCACGTAGCTTAGCTGGAAGAGATCAGGGCTGGGTATCCCAAACCTCACTGCTGACCCACACCATTGTGTGACCGCTTTGCGTCTAGGGCAGATGAAACCCACTGCACCAAACGGGCACCGTGCAGCTAGCGGGGGTTGCAGGCGTTCACCCCTGAAATGTTTTTTCCAGCTTGCAGCTTCTTAGCCAGCAACCCCGCTCAAGCAAAGGTAAGAAGTACTAGAACTGGCCAGCATGGCTCAGGTCCACTACCTGCTGTGACCCATGTGATGCTGCTGATGATGATGGGGTGTGTGGTGTGTGTGTGTGTGTGTGTGTGTGTCAGTCCTTCTAGAGGCCCCCAATGACACCCATCAAGGCGCACCTTCACCCAAATCCCAGGGTCAAAGGCAGGAGGAAAGGCTGGTTTGAATTAGTGGAAATCCTCGCCTCAGAATGTGCCTGAGGCCCCGGGCTCCTCTCAGGGGGCAGGAGGTCCGGGAATCTGATAAGAATCCTCCCTAATTAACACCCTAATTGTTTCAAAGTGGATCTTTCCAAGGGCTGGAAAACCTTGTTCCCCTCCAGCAGACCCCCAAACCGTGCCTCCCCCATCAAATCCGGTTTAACCCACTGACCCAAGGGAGGAAAATGTATAGAAAATGTAAAGGGCGGATTCCGGTTAGTGAATGAGAGAGAAGGTCCTGATAGCAATGACCATGTTCTGCTTTATTTGGGGGACAGAGGGAGAAGGGGCAGGGACGGGGTCAAGCCTGAGGGTGTGAGGATAGAGCTGTGCATGCTTCCTGTGTGTGGTGTGGGGTGTCGTGTATGCTTCCTGTGTGTGGTGTGTAGGGCGTCGTGTATGCTTCCTGTGTGTGGTGTGTAGGGCATCGTGTATGCTTCCTGTGTGTGGTGTGTAGGGTGTTGTGTATGCTTCCTGTGTGTGGTGTGTAGGGTCGTGTATGCTTCCTGTGTGTGGTGTGTAGGGGTGTCGTGTATGCTTCCTGTGTGTGGTGTGTTGGGTGTCGTGTATGCTTCCTGTGTGTGGTGTGTAGGGCGTCGTGTATACTTCCTGTGTGTGGTGTGTAGGGTGTCGTGTATGCTTCCTGTGTGTGGTGTGTAGGGTGTCGTGTATGCTTCCTGGGTACAAAGCCTGAATTTCAGCTGCTGAGCCCACTTGATCACTTGATCACTTGAATCCCGTTATTCATCGATTTGCTCGAGCGGGCGCCAGTAACATTTCCATTGGACCCCGTGCCAATGTAGCCCAATGGCATCTGGTTGATTCAGGAATATGAAGAGCCTCAAACCGTTCCTTCAGGGTCTTGACAAGGAAGTCTGACCATCTTGTAGGTGGGCGGCCACGTGATCTTTTGACATCCCGTGGGATCCAGTCGGTAACGGCTCTAGTCCAGCGGTTGTCTCCAAACCGCATTACATGTCCAGCCCACCGAACTTTTTTTCTCTAGTCCCCTGCGTTTTTTGCTTTCAAATTTGAATATTTAGAGCAGTCTTTGGCAAAGTGAGTGACTCCTTCCTGCTGGGAGATGCTTAGGGCAGGCAGTAGAAGCCTCCAGTCCAGGTGGGGGCTCCAATCCAGTTGGGGGGCTCCAATCCAGTTGGGGAGCTCCAGTCCAGTTGGGGAACTCCAGTGAAGATGGGGGGGCTCCAGTCCGTTTGGGGGCTCTTTCTGTTTGCTTACTGAAGGCAGATTTTGAGGGTATGGGGGCAGGGCTAAGTGACTTTTTTTCCCTAAAAAGGGCCAGAGAAGGCCAAATAAATGGGTGAATCCACAGAGGCTCTCGCTCAAGAATAAGAGACAATCGTCCAAATTCACACTCCAGATGAATGTGGTGGATGAATGTGGCGGATCTGGGGTGTCTTATTGCCGGGTCTAAAGCTACAGAACGGCACAGATGTCATCTCTGTTCATAGATGGACCAGGGACAGGCATGGACCCAGGGGCAGCTAGAAACAGAGACTTGTGGTGATAGAGTTGGTGGTGGTTTCTTTTCAGGCTATACCCAGATGTGCTCAGGACTGATAGATCACTGACCTCAGCCGGCACAGACAGAGACAAGTAAGAGCGAAGGAAGTAGGAGTCTATTGGGGTGTGCTTCCAGGCAGGCCCTAGGTCTCTGGTGAGGCTGGGGTAGAGCCGCGCCCGGGAGAGACTGGAGTGAGATGCTTAAACTGTCTCTGGCAGGAAGAAGGATCAAGACTAATGGAGTGGGTGCGCTGGGTCCGGCTCCTGTTATCTGTCGGGGTGGATGTGAAGAAGCGCAGAAGCCGGCCCGGGAGCTTCCTGGCGCCTGATGGGTCTTGAGTCCCATCCCGTGCTGGGGCGAGGTGGTCTCTGATTCGGGAATGCTGATGTCTCAGCCCATCATCATTTGGTCAGAGCAAACCTCACAAGGACTTACTTCTGGCTCTGTGCTCAGGAATCATTCCCGGTAGACTTAGGGGGAGGGCGGGAACCCTCTGGGGTGCCAGGAATCGAACTTAGGTCAGACGCATTGCAAAATAAGCAAGCACCCACCCCTCTGTCCTAGCTTTCTGAAGCAGGAAAACTTTGGAGAGCAAAGGCCCAGTTTCTCCGCAGTCAGGAGCCCAATTAGATCTCAAGACACCTAAAAACCATCTTTGTTTCAGGGTGGGGGTGGGGTCTCCCAAGCAGTGACCCCCCAGAGACATTTCCAGTGACCATCTGCCAAGTGCACTGGATGGTAGGTGCCTGGGGGTGAGAAGGCTGCACTGCTCAGGGCTAGCAGAGCTCAGGGGCCATGAGGGGCAGGAGGCAAGCAAAGTCAAGTCAAGCCCTTGCAGAACATGTACTCTTGATCCCTGACCGAGCTTTCCAGCCCCCAAATATTTATGGAATGGGGACACAGTCAGCCAATGCCAGGGCCTGTGGGGCTGAAGGTTATCAGGACCGCACCCAGAATTCTGGCCAGTTGGGCTGGGCTGGGAATCGACCCAGGGTTAGGCGCATGCCAACACCCAAGACTCTTATTTGATGGTCATGTCTACAGACTTTCGGGGTCCACAGGAGCATCTGGGCCCTTACGGTAGAGAGTACAAACACCAGAGAAACAAGAACAGCACCCTCAGGTTTGAACCAGTTTTGACCTAATGTCTGGCAACACTAGTACCAGATAGTACTGGCTAACTGGCTCATACTAATTTTTCAATTGAATTACCATGAGATAGACCATTACAAAGTCGTGATTGGGTTTCAGTCATAATACAGTGTTCCAATACCCATCCTTCCATGAATGCACATTTCTCAACGCCAATGTTCCCAGTTTCCCTTCCACTATCCCCAACCCCGCCACAACCTGCCTTTATGGTAGGCACTTTTCTTCTCTCTTTCCCGCTCTCAATCTCTCTCCTTTGGTGCATTATGGTTTTCAATAGAGACACCAAAGAATTTTTTATATATAGAAATAAAAATGACTATGGGGCGGGAGCGATAGCCCAAGGGTAGGGCCTTTGCCTTGCACGAGCCGGCCTGTGCCGGCCTGGGTTCGATCCCGGCATCCCATATGGTCCCCCGAGCATTGCCAGGAGTAATTCCTGAGTGCAGAGCCAGGAGTAGCCCCAGAGCATTGCCAGGTGTGACCAAAAAAGCAAAAAAAAAAAAAAAAAGAAAGAAAGAAAAATGACTATTAAATATTTATTTAATATAAATAAAACGAAAGAGTTTTATACATATAAACCATATATATGTATATATAAATATATATATATACATATATATAAATTCGTGACCTACTTTCAATACTCAGTTCTAGTTCTAGCATTACCGTTTCCAACTATTTTTTTTTGTGCTTTTTGGGTCACATCCAGCGATGCTCAGGGGTCACTCCTGGCTCTGCACTCAGGAATCACTCCTGGCGGTGCTCGGGGACCATATGGGATGCCGGGATCGAACCCGGCCAGCACAGGCCGGCCGCGCAAGGCAAACGCCCTACCCGCTGGGCTATCGCCCGCCCCACCAACTATTATTGTTAACTGCTCCCTTCTCTTTCTTACCTACACACCTGGGGTAGATTCCAACCACGGACAAGTCCTCCTTGGCAATTGACCTCAATTTTTAAATAGAGGATAACTAACACTGTGTTTGAATCCTTATTTTGAGAGTTTTTATTTCTCGCATTTTCAAGCAGTCAAGGAAATGATGGATGAAAATAGCATGCGTGATCCAGAGCTCTGGGAGAAAATGAGCTGGGGAGATGGCCTCTCGTTCTCTCCTCCCCTCCCGCCCCATAAGTGTGGGGTGTGGGTGCAGGTGAGCTCAGGATGAGGGGGCGTGTCCTCTTCAGTCAAAGAACGAGGGGTGACTTCAGTGAGCGCCGTGGTCTTGTAAGATCTTGCTCCCTGGTATCACGGGTCAAGTTTGTAGTCGTTGGTTGCTGCAATGAAACATAAGCCCACTGAGTATTTGGTTGTTGATTTGGTTTTACAAGGGGGCCACACCTGGCTGTGCTCAGGAGTCCTCCCCCGTGGTCCTCAGGGACCCTGTGGGGTGCCGGGGTTCATATGTGACCACGTGCAAGGCAAGTGCCTTCACCCCTCTATCATCTGCCTGGCCCCCAATCCTCAGGATTTGGACATCATTTTCTTCCTATGTCTTCCCTGGGAAAAAATAAACCTAACTGTGAACCCGACCCTGAAATGAGACTCTCAGGCCAAGTTATGGGCTCTGGAGGGAGCCATGGGCTCCTGTGATCTGTCAGCAGACGGGTTCTGTGTCAGTTCTGACAAGAACTTGGCCAGCACAAGGGAAGCCCAGGCCATGGGCCGTGGAGGACCCCTTGGTGAGGAGGAGCTGCAAAGCGGGGAGCCCAGCACCCACCGCCGAAACTCCAGGTCCTCCCACTCTCTCACTCTCAGCGTCACCAGTCACAAGGGCCCTGCAGCCCGGCCAGGCGCCCCTGGCCACTGAGCTGGCTGCCAGGCAGGGCAGGGAGCCTTCTGTCTCCCCGGGAGCCAAAGCAAACAGGGAAAAAGCAACTTGGTCTCGCTTTAGAAAAGCTGCAGAGAACCCGCCAAAGCAGGGGTTGGCGGGCAGGGCCGGGCAGGCCAGGAGAGCTGCTCGTGAACCAGCGCAGAAAATAAGGAAATGGCCCTTGGTACTGGTAGGTTCTTGTTGGGGGGACTTTCTCTCTGAAGGTCTGTCACCTGCCATCGTGGGAGGCCAGACTCAGAAAACTTCAACGGCAATCAATGGGATGGTGGCACTCGCCGATCCCCCTGGGACGCAGGGAGCCAAACCTTCCCCAAGGGGTGGGGGGGGTCCTCTCAGACCCCTGGCTCTGGAACCCTTTCATCTGGGCCTACTAGAAGGGTTACAGCTCAAATCTTCAACTACAAAAAAGCACCAACCTGGAGACCCAAACCTGCTGGCAGAGGGCCACGGATTACCTGGGCTCCGATTCCAAACGAGTGATTGTGCATCTCGGGCCTGGCCACATGCTCCAGGTGCCCTTTAAAAAAGGGCTGAGAGGGCCGGAGCGATAGCCCAGTGGGTAGGGCGTTTGCCTTGCCTGGCTGGCCCATGCTGGCCGGGTTCGATCCCGGCATCCCATATGGTCCCCTGAGCACCGCCAGGAGTAATTCCTGAGTGCAAAGCCAGGGAGTAACCCCTGAGCATCGCCGTATGACCAAAAAAAAAAAAAAAAAGGGCTGAGATGTCACAGGTGGAGGCCGGTGGAGGGCGGCCAGGATAGAGAAGCCCACTACGACAGTGATAGCTGGCAATGGTCACTCTGGAAGGAAGTAAAGGGATAAACAGGGTAACATTTCCGTACCTGTACTGCAAACCGTAATGAGAGAGAGAGAGAGGTGTGGGTGTGTGTGTGAGAGAGAGAGAGAGAGAGAGAGAGAGAGAGAGAGAGAGATGCAGACTTGGAGGGGACAGGAGGGAGACTAGGGACATTGGTAGTGGGAAAATGCACACTGGTGAGGGATGGGTGTTAGAATATTATATAACTGAAACCAAATCATGAACAATCTTGTAATTGTGTATTTCACTGATTCAATTAAAAAATAAATGAATGAATGAAAGAGCTGACTCCTCTGGCTGGACAGAATTCGGTGTGGCCATCCCAAGACCAGGTCATGCCACAACTGGCCACGCCCACCAGCCACGCCTCCCACCTGGGGTCAGGGGGACCCAGCTTGGCTGCTTCTGATGACTGCTTCTGCCCCTCATTGATGCCTGTGTGAGGGGCACCAGTCTCCAGGCCCACCCACAAGGTTGGCTGACAAGCCTCCCAGGTACCTGGTCGCCTCACTGTCTACACAGACACCTGCTCACTAAAGGGTGAGCTTCTTGGGGCCTCCGGGGACCTGGGTTATCCCAAGCATCATCGTATTGACTCGGGATCCAGCCCTGGAAGGAGTCCAGGGCTGAGTCTAGCTCACAGTTGTAGGGACAAGGACCAGCCAGACACACTCTGATGGTTTCTAGGACGGCGCGCGAGCACAGGCCCTCACAGACATTCCCTGGGTCAGCCACGTAGGCTCAACTCGCAGAACCTGTGCCTGTCCCACCCCACAGAAGCTCTCACCCAAAGCCACGCTGTGACTTCCGTGGGCCTCAGAGACGCGCTCTAGAAGCAGGAGGCGCTAGACAATGCTCCAGAGATTCTTCCTCATAGAGAGGAAGAACCCCAGTGGAGGTGGGAGCCTTGGGGGCCCAGTGACTAGTCCCCAAAGACTGGCTGTCGGGGCCTCTGATGCTCAGCAGCCCTTCTGGCTGGGGCCCCCCCCCAGATGAGGGGCTCTCGGGGCCGGCAGTGTCTTTGAGTCTCAGCTTCTCCCCATGTCGTCAGTCTCTGCCTCCGCCTGCAGAACCCGAGGTGCCAGATCCTGTCTGGAATCAATTCTCAGCTGGAATCCCCAATGGGAGCCAGATTCCTTGGGCGCCAGATCCAGGGCAGAGGGGCGCTATAGCGGCTGCTTCCTCGGGGACGGGTGCAGCAGGTCACCCCTTCTGTGGGTCCCGGGCGCTGCACTGGGACAGAGGAGGGTCAGGGTGGGTGAGAAGCCTCTTCTGCTCCGGGCCTTGTTTAAAGTGCGTCCTTGGAGAAGGGCCATCTCGGTGTTCTACAGGGAAAACACAAGCCAAGGGTCAGCCAGGAGCCAGCCAGGGACCTGGGGAGGAGCCAGTCTGGGTGGCCAGGAAAGGCGCTGCCGAGGCCGAGGGGGGACAAGGGGTCCCCACGGAGCAGGACACGGTCAGCAGGTTCGGGGCCCGCCCTTCCTGAAGCTGGGGCTCTCCCCACTTCATCGACAGACTCGGACCTCCATGATTTGGGGAGACGGTGTCACCGCAGAGGCCAGGTGGCAAGTGCAGGACTGCCGGGTTCCCCCGTGGAAACTCCCCGTCTTCATGCCCGAAGATGTCCTATGGCGGCCACAGGCACAGGTACCCAGCGCCTCCCTCCAGCCATGGACACACCCTCCTGGAGCAGGACCCCAACATATGGGCTGCCCTAGGGGTTCGCTCCCCTCCCCAGAGGCTGCTATATGGGGGGGGGAGCCATACTTTGCTTCCTGGGGCCTCCCCGCCCAACCAGAGCCTTAGAAAGCCCAGGAGCTTGGTTAGAGCAGCTGACGGGCAGTTGGTTCCGCCCACAGCTGGCGTGGGGCTGAGCTGGGAGGAGGCTGTAAGACAGAAAGTCCACGGCTAGAGAGAAAGTCCAGTGAGCACAGACTTTCAATGCTAGAGGCCCCAGGTTCGATCCCAAGCACCACCAGGAGCAAACCCCAAGCACAGAACTGGGAGTAGCCCCACCCCCCCCCCCGCCCAGCATGACGGGGTATGGCCCCAAAACTTCAAAACTAAAAGTGTAAAGGTCACGAGAAGGGGTGCCTTGTCTGTGGCCGACCCAGGTTCAATCCCGGCATCCCATATGGTCCCCAAGCAGTGCCAGGATCCCTGAGTGCAGATCCAGGAGAAACTCCTGACCATCGCCGGGTGTGATCCAAAAAGGAGGGAAAAGCCAACAAAAAGGGCTCATGGACACAGCCATGTTTTGCCATGACCGAACTACACACACTCCATGACACACTCCAAGATCCAGCTTCTGAGCCCTAAACCCCAGCCCAGGGGAGGAGGGATGGGAGTCAGGGGGACCACCGCAGGGGCTGGCACAGGCCACGTACTGCAGCACCCATGCCCACCGGGATGAGGCAGGGGGCCATGTGCTTGGACCCCGTGTAATAAACGCAGATGGCTGCTTCAAGGCACTGCGGTAGCCCAGGAGCACCCAACTCGAACCTGAGTACCAATAGGGGTCTGGGAAGGATGGATGATTAGGACAGGCAGGAAAAGGGGTCTGTGGGCTGGGGGTTTGGGGAGGGGTTCCCTCCATGCAAAGATACAAATACCCGCTTCCTCAGCCCAGGTTCTGGGGGCCTCCAGCAACCTTGTAACAGAAACACAGTCTGGGGACACCAAACAGGAACCACGGACACCTTTGCATGCTGGGGCGCCCAGGCTCCCCACTTACACCCCTTCCAGGAGCGCCCCACCCCCCACAAAGACCAGATGCTGAGGGCTCACTTTCTTTTCAAACTGGGGTGGTGGCGGGACACTGGATTGGGGACAGGCTGCCCCAAGCATTGATACACTCCTAATTCTCAAGGCTTAACTGTATTTCCACTCCGCAAGGCCCCCACAAACACAGCAAATACCACCTCGTTTTATATGGAAAACCCTAAAATAGGATCACACCTTTTAAAAGATGTTTCCATCTCGCAGCCGAAACACGGCTACACCTTTCTCCTGCTGCCCTATTACATGGTGCAAGGCACATGCACGCACGCACACACACACACACACACACACACACACACACACACACACACGCCTGCACACACACACTCTGCTACCAGACTTCCCTAAGCCTCTTTAATTGAAAAGGCCTGATCTGGGCTAATTGACAGCAGATGGGTCCAGCTGCAAGATGCAGAGAAACATTTGCTGAACATGATTCACAGCAAAGAGGCAAAACTTTCTCCTTTTTATATCTTTCTCCATGCACCATGGCCAAAATAGCTCAGCAGAAATAAGAGGGGGTGGGAGGGGGGGAAGTAATTAGTGTTTAATTTTTTAACCATTTTTAACTCCCTTTTAATTGCTTTACATAAACCTGTCCTGGAATTTTACAGCCTTCAAATCTCTGTCTAAGTCTGGCCCTTGTTTCTGGCTTTAATTACAGGGAGGCTTGTCTGGCACATTAAATGAGAAGTAAAACACACACACACACACACACACACACACACACACACATGCACGCACACAGTTGCAGCCTCTTGATGTTGGTCTCCCAAATGAATATCGCCCGTCTCAGAGAGCGAATAGGGATGGGGCAGCCAGGAGGACTGCCTGGAGGAGGCGTGAGGCTGCTGGCAGCAGGCGAGACCCCGAACTCTGCTCTAGTGCTTGTGGCAGAGATGGAGACAGCAGCTCCGGGCACTCTGCCGCTCGCAGGGGAACCCGGGCAGCGCTTTCCAGCTTCCGCAGACCCCAGGGCACGATCGCTAAGCCAGACCAGATGCGTGTTCTCGGCGGGCGACCATCCGTCCTGTTCAGCAGGACAGAGGCAGAGAGGAGCCAGCGGGCAGGAGCTGGCTGGAGGGGCTGGCGGCCCCCAAGAGGGAAGGGGTCAGGCAGCAGCCCCCCGCGGCAATCTCCCCCATTCTCTCGTCCCTTCTGCTGACCAGAGCTCAGCCACTCAGGCCTGTGTGGGAAGAGCGGATGCACCGTGTCCGGTGGAGACACAACCCTATCGGGGGCACCCGTGGTGTCCAGTGGGGAGGCCCTGGCCTGCATGTGCCGACGGAAGACGTGTGTGCACCCAGGGTCAGTGTGGCCTCCTTGGGGCCAGCAGGCAGGGCCAGCCAGGAGCAGGTGCTGGGAGTGCCCAGGGTCAGCCCCCACGCCAGAGCTAGTTGGTGCAGCCACAACCAGCACCAATATTAGTTAATGTCACCACTACCAGGTCCCATGCTCGTGCGTGTAGCCACACCTAGTCCCAGTGCTTGTTAGTGTGGCCACAGCCAGTCCCCATGCTAGTGAGAGCAGCTACAACCACGCCCAGCACTACTTAGTGCAACCATGACCAGGCCAGTGCTAGTCAGTGAGGCCACAACCAAGCTCAGTACTAGTTAGTGCAGCCACAACCAGTTCCTATGCTAGTTAGTACAGCCACAACTGAGCCCAGGACTAACTAGTACAGCACAAACCAGGTTCAGTTCTAGTTGGTGCAGCCATGCCTAGATCAGCACTAGTCAGTGTTCCGTAACCAGTCCCAGTACCGGTTAGTGTGACCCCACAGACCCTGTGCTTGCTGGCGTCCCTATACCCAGGGGTGCTCCGTGTGAGGTCCCAGTGCAGGCCGGCTCCAGTCTTCAAGCCTGTGGTATCTTCAGCCCTGCCGGGCTGGGCTCTCCCGGACAGCATCCCCAGAGCCTTGATGAGCCTGGAGCGTCAGGGACAAGAGTGGGCACCACCTCCCCCTCTCCCCCGCTGTCCGAGCGTCCACCGCTGCTGGCAGGGCGGCCAGATCCCGCCCAGCCTGCTGACTGGGTCCTTCCCAGGCGATGCACGGCTAAGTGTCCCCCAGATACGAAGCTGCAGGGTCCAGGCTGTGCTCCCACGGGGGCCACAGACCTTGCACACTCCCGGACTCCCAGGGGGCTGTGGGGAGGCAGCTGGGCCGCCTGGCGCCGTGGCGGGAGGGCAGCTCTGGGGACGGAGCCTGGCCAGTGGCAGCGCCTTGCACACGGTCATTACCTCCCCACACCCGGGAGTTAGTACAAGGAAAGCCCCTTAGCAGGGGGCGGGGGTGCTGGTGCCTGCAGGAGGGTTGCTGGGCTTAGGGAATGTGAGCAGTTGTCAGGGCAGTGCGGCCAGGCGGCCTGGGCTGTGATTACTGCAGTGGGGAGGGGGGGGAACATGCGGGGGCAGCCACGCGGCCCCCAGCCAGAGCCGCTGCCTCCCCCATGAAAGGGCTGCAGCCTGCAAAGTCCCCTAAGGCCGGCCCTGCCTCTTCTAGAACCCTCGCTGACCCCAGGAGCAGGTCCTCGCAAGACCCCACCCACCCCGCCCCAGCCTCCATCATGCCTTCTTCTGAAACTAGGGATCCCTAAGAGGGCCTCTGCTCTTGGGGGTCCCTGGGTATAACGGCCTGGACTGGCTTCCTAGCAGCCCATCTTTGGAGTTCAGAGTTCACCCCTGGAGTTCAAAGTGTAGAGTTCAGCTCTAGAGTGCAGAGTGCAGAGTTCAGCTCTGGCGTTCAGAGTGCAGAGTTCAGCTCTGGCGTTCAAAATGCCGAGGTCACCTCCCGGGTGCCGAGTGCAGCGCTGGTTGCCTCTTTCTGGAAGCAGCCAGAGGTGACGGCATGGCGTGGAGTCAGAGAGTTGGGGGCTAGAGAAATGTTGGAGGTGGGCCCAGGACAATGAGCAAACTGGGGGGGGGGGGGGGGGCAGGGGATAGTCCCACCAAGGCTTCGGGCCGGCAGAACAGGAATCCTGGTTGGCAAAGCAGCAGGCCGGCGCTAGAGAAAACAGTAATTACCACCTCGGGCTCTGTGCTGGGCCCTCCACAAGCCCCGGAGCAGCCCTGAGCGCAGGCCTGGCTGAGGCAGGGAGCATTAGGGGCTGGGCTGGGGCTGGGCTCGGGAGTCCAGATGGCTCCGGTGGGCGCAGTGGTCAGCAAGTTCTCACCCAGCTCCTCTGCCCATCTAATTTCCTCCAAAACCTCTCGGGTCCCTGGCGTCAGGGAACAGGGAGAAGGGCTTAAGGGGTGCCAAGGTTGGCCTTTCCTTGGAAGCCGAGTGTGAAATCCCACAACTCTGATCTTCCTGAAAGCCAGCTTGCAGCTCTTTGAGATGCTTGCACCACCAACCAGGAGTTTCGGAACATTCTGGAACATTCTCTGCCTCTAGGCTTCACAAGACTCATCGGAGGGGACCATCTAAAAGCCCCAAGGTTGGAGGTGGACGGCCTCAGCCGCAGACTTGGGGATGAACGTGGGCTGTCTGCTTGTATCTTTATTCAGTGGCCTCCCTAGAAAAGCACCAGCCCACCTACGTTTTCTTACTTATGTGTTTTGGAGGGGACAGTGGGCTATTCCTTGCAGTGCTCAAGGGGTCGACCAGGCAGCGCTGGGGCTCGAACACGGGACCCCCACAAGCAAAGCCTGTGCTCTTCCTCCACCACTCAAGCACCATCTCACGGAGAAGCACCTCGGGAAGACGGGAGACCAGGGATTTAGGTTCAGGCAAGGCACCGACAGTCTGCGTGAGACCTGCGTTCTGTCCCCAACTCGGCTGCAAGCGACAAGGGGAGGGGACACTCACGCTCACACACACTCACACACACACATACATACACCCATACTACATACATACACTCGCACACATACATACACCCATGCTACATACATACACACATATATACATATACTCACACACATACACTCACATTTACAAACTCACACATGGTCACATACACTTCACACACACACTCACATACACTCATGCATAGACACACACTCACATACACTCACGCATACACACTCACAAGCACACACACACTCACATACACACACTCATGCATAGACACACACATACATACATGAGCACACACACTCACATACACACACTCATGCATAGACACACACATGCACACACACGCTCACACACACTCACATACACACACTCATGCATAGACACACACTCACATACACTCACAAGCACACACACACACACGCTCACACACGCTCTCTCTCTCACATACACTCACCAACGGACTTTGCTCCCCGAAAGAGGAAGCAGGAACATGCATCTCAAGATGCTCACTCACTCCCCAGCAGCCTTCCCAGTTTCCTCTGCAAGTCTGGGGCAGAAAAGGGGTGCCTGCGCAGATGGAAAATTCGAGAACCAGAGAGCAGAAGGCAGGAGAAGCCCCAGAGCCCCTCACTGCTGCGGGACCCCGTGTGGGCAGAGGTTCTCGGCTCCGGAGGGCCTGGGCTTCCCCCACACCTGAGCCTGAGAGCCACCGTGCTCAGAAGGGGCCCCCGCCTCCACCTCCCAAAAAACTGCCCATCTGGGGACATGTCCACGATTGTGGAGGTTTCCAAGGGCCCCAAGGAGCGCGGCCGAGGGGAGCCCTTTCCATAGCCACAGCCGGTGCTGTTTCCCTTCCTGCCCTCCCGTCCCCGCTGCCCGCAGTGCTCAGCCGCAGGCCAGGGTCTGAGCACTGAGCACGGAGCACCTGGGTACATGCTACTGTGTTCAGAGGACAAAGATCAGAGGGCACAGGAGGGAAAGTCCGTCCCTCCTCCAAGACCCTCGAGGTCAGATGGGGACCTGGGGTGCCCCATTCTAGCCCAGCACCCCACCTCTGCCTGGCACCCCGGGCTGGTCTTCCCCGCCCCACCTGTAGGCCCAGGTGGCATCTGAGTCACAGGATTGCAGCCAGCTTCATTTAATGAGCTTCCCGGCTCTCGTCTCAATGGGGAAGTTGGAAGGCAGCTGGAAGTCTATCCGGCTCTTCTTCAAGGTGAGGTGACCGTGGGGCCAGGCCCAGTGAGGAGGCTGCTGGGTGGGTGGGGGGGCACAGGATATTGGAAGGTGCTGAAAGGGACTTCTCACTTTGCTCCCCTTGGTCGGATCAAAGTCCTCCCGTAATGAAAAGAAGGCCCGACTCCTCCATGCCCGAGGGAAGCCTGGCCGCCCCAGGAGGAGGCAGCCCCTTCATTCCAGCGCCCAGCCCCACTGGACACTGCCATCCATCCCGGGAAGCCAGGGCAAGGCGGGGGTGGCTGTGCTGGGACCAGCCCGAGAGTCTCATGGGGCAATGCCGGCTATTTGATCATTGCCGGGATGGTGATTGGGGGAGACGGGCCCTCCCATGGGGATGGGGGCTCCAACATACTTCAAGGGGAAGGACGAGAAAACTAATGGCTCCCATCACCCCCAGCCGCCCCCGGTTTCTGCCTCTGCACCATCCAAGTCCCTGGAAGTGTGGCTCACCCGTCTTCCCGCACACAGTTTGCACTAAATAGATGTTTATTTACCTAAGCCCAGGCTGCCTGGCTTGATTGATCTGGGAGCACTGGGGCGCAGAATGCACAGGGCACCCAGGTCCAATCCCGGCCTCTCTTCCCTTCTTCCTCTCCCCTTTGCACAAACGTTTCCCCAACTCTGTCTAGGAACTCACCCCCAAGTCTCTGCCTCAGCCCAAATGAAGCACCCCCCCCCCCACACACACACACACACACACCATCCCTACCCAAATGCAAACCAGCCCAGGAGGACAAGAAGGAAGGAACCCAGAGAAAAACAAGGGGGAGAAAGGAATGCGCGTGTGTGCACAAGTGAGCGATCCCAAAGCCCCCAGGACAGAAAGCAAACAGGAAACCCAGAATCATTTCCAAATGCACTTCCTCTCCCGGCCCTGCCCTGGCCCCTGGGGTGGGTCACGGTGAGGCAGAGCAGCCCCCTGCACACAGGCAGGCAGGCAGGAGGGTGGGGATCGGGGGCTTGACTGGCATTTCCTCTCTTGCCTCCTGACTCCTGGAGGTGTCTTGGTGGACGGCCCTGCGGGATGGGACGGAAGCGTCCGCCGACACCTCGGGGGAGCAGCGCCCCCACCACCCTCATCCCGGCCTTCCAGGGGCCGCCCACTGTGCTGGAACAGGAGGTGCTGGCAGCTGGCCTCCCTCACCCCACTCAGCGAGCGCCCTGCCTCGGCCCTGATTTGGGGGGCAAGACCTCCTGCTCTTAAGCAAACAGATCCGAGCCTCTGGCATCCAAATAAAATGTGCTCAGAGGAAGCTGCTGACCCTTGGTGTGGACGCCAGGTCTCTGGATCCCAGGGAAAGGTTGGGCAGAAATCTGGCTACAAGCAGCTCAAGTTCAAGTACATCCTCGGAGCCCTAAGTCTGCACCCCCCAGGTCTGCACCCCCAGGCCTGCACCCCCTAAGTATGCACCCTCCTAGGTCTGCACTCTCCTGGCTGGGGGTTGCCTCAGCCCGGCACCGCGAGGTCAGCTTCTCCTGTAAAGAGCCAGAGGAGAAACCTCGTCAGCTTTGCAGGCCTCATGACAACAGAACTCAAGCTGTAAATACCTGATGTGAACAAGACAGGCACATCGCATGGGCAGAAGTGTACTTGGATCCCTAAAAGCGGGTGCTTAGGGGCTGGATAGAGCTCAAGGGCTCAGTGCAGCAGCCCGTCTCCCCCCAATCACCATCCCGGCAATGATCAAATAGCCGGCATTGCCCCGTGAGACTCTCGGGCTGGTCCGCACTGCCACCCCCACCTTGCCCTGGCTTCCCGGGATGGTTGGCAGTGTCCAGTGGGGCTGGGCGCTGGAATGAAGGGGCTGCCTCCTCCTGGGGCGGCCAGGCTTCCCTCGGAGCATGGAGGAGTTGGGCCTTCTTTTCATTACGGGAGGACTTTGATCTGACCAAGGGAGCAAAGTCTGGGTTCAGTCTCCAGCCTGCCAGATCTCACGTGCGGCCATAGCCTTCCAGCCCTGGACGCCACTCAGGAAGGCATCACAGGGGCAGGAAGGTTAAAACAGGGCCGGAGAGATAGCGCAAGGTTTGAGGCACATGCCTTGGGTCCCAATGACCCCGGTTCAAATCCCTGGACCCACGTATAGTTCCCCAAGCACCAGCCAGGGCCATTCCTAAGCAGAGAACCAAAATAGCCCCTGAAATGGTCACGCTAGACTAGAACTGAGTGTTAAAAGGAGGTAAGGGGGGCAGAGCGATAGTCCAGCTGGGAGGGCCTTGCCCGCAGCAGACTCGGGATCGATACCGATGTTCATAGGGTCCCTGAGCACTGCCAGGAGTAATTCCTGAGTGCAGAGCCAGGAGTAACCCCTGAGCATCGCTGGGTGTGACCCAAAAAGAAAAACCAAAAAAGGTAAGTAAAGGGATATACATGATAACCCTTCAGTGTTTGTATTGCAAACCACAGCGTGCAAAAGGAGAGAGAGGTGACGGGGAGTGCCTGCCGTAGAAGCAGGTTGTGGGGTGTTGGTGGGAGGGAACCTGGGGCCATTGGTGTTGGGAAATGTGCACTGGTGGAGGGATGGGTGTTGGAGCAACGCATGACTGAAACCCATGAACAACTTTGTAATGGTCTATCAGAACTCCACCCAGCAGAGAGCTGACCACAGCTCGGCACGCCCCAAGCGCGCAAGCAGCCGCGCCTTCATCAATGAATGCTCGAGTTTTGAGATGACTACAAGAGTATACCACCCGCACGGCAGAGCCTGGCAAGCTACCCATGTCGTGTTTGATATGACAAATACCAGTAACAATTATAGACCTCATTCCCATGACCTGATGGAATGGTTTGAGGCTCTTTATGTTCCTGGAGCGGGCAGATGCCCTTGGGCTCTACTAGCATGAGACAGGACATATGGAGATGTTACTGGTGCCCGCTCAAGTAAATCGATTATCTACGGGAAGTCAAGTGATCAAGTGATCAAGTGAAGTGATCTCATGGTGCCTCAATAGCAACAACAAAACGCCCTGAGCACTGCCGCTGAGGACCCCATATTCAACAAGCAGAATCGTTGGTTAGTCTCAGGTGCTGGGAGATGCCAGGCAGACCTAGGTCCAGTCCGAGACTATTATTGCTGGGTTACCCCCCCATCGATGTTGCTTAACTCTTTGAAGCTCTGTCTCCACACCTGTAAAATGGGCTAATGACACTCACCTCCCAGGCAGCCTGACTCCACAACTCCTGCTGTGAATCATGGGGGCACCGTGGGGAGTTGGGGTGAGGGGCTTGGCGCCTGTTGGGCTCTCCTGGGTGACAAACGATGAGCCAATGGGCTTCTGATCTTTCTAAAGGGATCGCCCCTGGCTTTGTGGTTTTCTATGGGGCCGCCTTTGAACCCCTGGAAGGGATTGAAATCTCCCTGCCTGTGAGACTGTCTAGTCTCTGGATCAAGCTGTGCCCTCTCTCTCCCTGCCCCACACCCCCTGAAATACAAGAGTGGAAGAACAAGACAGAGACATCAAGGTCCAGTCCCCACTCTGCCCAGCCGCTGCCATGTTAGCTCTGGAGCAAATAAGGTTCAATCCCCGGCACCCCATAGGGTCCCCTGAGCCTGCCAGGAGAGAGCCCTGAGCACAGAGCCAGGAGTGAGCCCTGAGCACCACTGGGCTTGGCCACCAGACAAAAAAACACACAACAGATTCTCTGCCTGCTCCTCCCAGCACCCCCAAATCTGACCCTACCTTTGAGGTCGATGCCCTGCCATAGCCTTCCTTGGGGTGCCCCAGATTGAAGGGACCCTCCTGTCCCACAGGCTCAACAGGTCAGCATCAGCCACCGCCGTGAAGTTGAATCCGCCCCAGATCTCATTGTTAAAGCAGGGACCCCACGGTGGCCCAGCGACTGTCTCTGTCCCGGGTGTCTAGCTGCCAAGTTTCACCAGTACCTGGCACCCACAGGGCTGCCAGGCTTTTTGCTGCATCAGCTGTATCCTGGCATCACCCACCATGGGTCTGGACGCTGCCCTGAGGACTAGAAACACAGGGCCCATGATCCCCCAAGGTGTCCTGTGGTGAGCCTCTAGCTTGGGGTCCCTCTGGAGTCCTCTGACCTAAAGCTGTGTGGAGAAGGTCCCTTCAGGACAGAGCTAGATGCTGGCGCCCACTGGAAACCGGACCCTCAGTCTCGGGAACCTCACTCTGGGCTTCATGGTTCAACTCCCCGTAGCGGTGCCTACCCTGTCGCCCTTCTTCTGGATAGAGCCACAGTTTCCGGCCACTCACAGCCTCCGGCTCGACCTCCTGGACTCCATGACAGGGGTCAGCGGATGGACCCTGGGTCCCGACTGTCTTCCCTCATGCCCAAAGCCCCCACTGGTTTTGTGACTCTGGGGACCCTCGTGGCAGATCACTCACTTCTCATTCACAGTTGAGAACGCCGGCATCGGACCACACCCGCTGGTGCTTCAGGGCTACTCCTGGCTGTGCTCAGCGATCACTCATGGTGGGGTTCACAGGATCCTCTGTGGTTCCAGGGATCAAATCGGGTGCAGAAGTGGGGTCGGTCATTGGCCAGGTAAGCAAGCACCTTAGCCCCTGTCCTGTCCGTCTCACCCAGATGCAGAACTTCAGAAGGGCTGTGGGGGACCCCGGCTGCCCCCCCGTCCCTGCTTCAGGTGGTGCAAATGCAGAGACCAGAAGCGCCACCGCCCCACCTGGCCTTTCTTCCCTGACGTTTTCTTCCACAGTTTTCTGCCTCATCCACTCCGAGCTCTCTCTGGCAGAGCCAATGTGTGATCCGCCCCCCACCCAACCCAGTCATAGGTACCTTCCCGGTGCCCTTGGCCTGAGAGACGGCTGCCAGCTCTTTGAGGAGTGAGGCGTGCCATGATGGCACCCAGCTCTTGAGGAATCTCCGAGAAGCCCCGAGCAGGGAGGGAACCGCCCCTGAGCCCCCAGCCAGCCTGACTCCTTCCACTCCTCGTGAAGGTTCCCCCAAATCCACAAAACCCTCATGACCCTGAGGTGCTCCCCCAGATGGTCACCAATGGCTTCCAGCTGACCCTTCTAGTCTGGTCACTCCCACTCAGCGTTTCCCCCATCGGAACTGCAGAGGCCACCGAGGGCTCACCCACCCCCACGCCTGCTCACTTCTCCTGGACCACCCACCCGGTCAGCATGGGCTCCCCCCAACCTGAAACCCAATCGTCTCCTCATTAGGAGCCACCCATGTTTAGACAAATAAACACCCCGGGTTCCCACCCCTGGAGGTTTGCAAATAACTGTCCACTGGGGAAGGAGGGTGGGGCCAGTGGGAGGAAAAGTCCCAGAGCCTCGCCTGCCTCCAAGTAGCTTTGATGAGGGTCACTCAGCAAATACTGGCCAGTGCCTCTGCCCCAGGAAGCCAGGAGCACCCTGGGAGGAAGAAGGGCTCCGTGGCTAAGGAGCTCCCAAAGCTGCTTCCTGTGGAGATACAGCTGCAGGGCTTAGGGGAGAAGAGGCAGATGGAGCCTGTTGCCCCGCCAAGAGTCTAGAGAGGTTTCGTCTGTGCACAGGGCTGCTGCGCCTCTAAATGCTGTGCAGGGGCGGTGGAGTGCTGGAGTGGGGGTGCAGGGGTGTGGGGGGGGAGCGGAGAGGTGCAGCCATCAGCCCTGACTCAGAAACTCTCGTGTAGTTAGGGCAAGTTGCCCAAGCGCGTCAGGACCCGTGACCGCGTGCCACGGTGGGTGGACCACGCCACATTAAAGTGTGGTGAGCCGCGGGCTCTGGGTAATACCGGCAAGGGGGGAACTGGAGCCATAGCACCGCGGGGAGCTAGGCGAACGCTTGCTTTGCACACGGATGACCCAGGTTCGATCCCGGCATCCCATATGGTCCCCCGAGCACCGCCAAGAGTCATACCTGAGTGCGGAGCCAGGAGTAACCACTGTGCGCCGCTGGGTGTGACCCAAAAAAGTCAAAAAAAAGAAACAAGGTAAAACAGCAGGTGACACTGTCGGGGCTCTACGGAGCTGCACCTGGTGCCTCTGGGGCGTGGAGGCCACCTGGGGCTGAGGCAGGTGAAGTATAGGCAAGTCAGGCACCCTAACCCTTGTTCTGGCACCCCAGTTCTGATTCAGAAACATCTACGGTCCAGACACCAGCTGGCAGAAAGGAGGGGGCTTCAGGAAACAGGAGGGACCCCCACCTCATCCACAGTCTTCTGACTTATGGGAGAGAAGCAGGGAGCTGCCTGGTTTCTGGGGGTGCAGACAGCGAGGATGCAGAGCCATGGGCAGCGGAGACCAACAATCGTCGCCACAGAATGGGTTTTCAAGCAGATCCAAGAATAAGGTGGGGCTGGGGTGAGGCAGGAGCTAGCAAGGAACGCCCAGGGCAGATGTGTGTTGGGAGGAGGGGGTGTCAGGGAGGGGTGTCCCCACAAAGGGGCCTCCAGGGGCCACGGTGGCCGAGACTGCTCTAGGTTGGCACAGGTCACTGATGGAAGGCGGGGGCTGGGAGGAAACGTGTTCACATTTCAAAAATAAATACAAACCCCAAAATAAACAGTGTTAATGGAAGTGAGTAATAAAGGGTTCGCTGAACTTGCTAGTTCTTGATAAGATACCGTGGGAAATGCACTTGGAAAAATAACAATTTTTTTCTCCCTTTGGTAAATAAAGAGAAGGTGGGGGAGGCGGGGAGGGGGTGCCCAGGTTCCTGCTTGGTTCAGCCCTGCTCAGACGTAACCAATGGGGGTTTCTCAATCCGTGTCTGGCCAGGTTGGGGACAGGGTAAGATTTTGAGGGGCTCTGCCCTGTCTTGTGCCTTGGTGGACTTCTGGCTGCAGCCCAGACCCCCCACTTCCGTGATGTTAGAGTTTGAGTTGGTTTTACCCCTTGAGTTGGGCTTAACCAAAAATGTCTCCAGACCCTGAAGGTGACTTTGGGGGTGTGTGTGCGTGTGACCCAGTGGGGATCAGAGGAACAGACAGCTGGATGAGAGTGAGGCCACACAGCCTGGGAGCGCCGCTGGCAGCCGTGACACCAGGATGGCAGCAAGGGAGCTGGTGCTGGCACCCAAGCCAGTGCCCCGAGCTGGTCCTTCAGAAGGAAGCCCACAAGTGGACAGGGAGCTTTGTGGACTCCAACGCTCTTGAAACGGGGTCCTCGGTCCCCATGAGGCAGGCAGATGAGTGGGGAGGCATCTTCAGAGAAGGGGACACCCACTGGAGCTGGGAGGCAGATACTTGGGGAGAAGAGTGACCCCTGATCAGACACCTTTCTCTAGTGGACACAGACAGAAGAGGGGGCAGCGCACCGGACGGGACCCCAAAGACTTGGGAACCCCTTGGTCACCCCTCACCTCAGCCCTGTGTGGTAACAGTGAGTGACCTTCATTACAGCTAAAATCTCCCAATGGTCAGGGCTGGAGCGATGGTAGGGCATTTGCCTTGCACTCGGCTGACACGGGTTTAATCCCTGGCACCCCATATGGTCCCCCAAGCACTTCCATGAGTGAGCCCTGAGCACAGCACCAGGAGTCACCCCTAAGCATCCCTGGGTGTGTCCCCCTCAAATATATCTACTTTTAAATCTCACAATGTTCTTTGTTTGGGTGAGGGGACACTGTCCCGGAGTCCTGGGACCCAAGTTCTAAGCCTCTCCCGGGAGGGATTGTCTGACCTTCAGGCGTGACCTTGGAGGCCATCCCCACACTGCTGGGGGGAGCTATTCTCCTCACCTGCACCCTCTCCTGGGAGGGGTGAGCCATCAGCAGAGCAGCTGGTCTCCGGCCCCCTGGCTGGCCTCAAGGAAGCAGAGTTTGGGGAGATGCTTCAGGCTGGCATCCCAGAGCTAGGCCCAGAGAAAGGCAGCAGGGACAGAGTGTGTGTGTGTGTGTGTGTGTGTGTGGTGTGTGTATGTGTGTGGGGAGGGAGAGAGGGGGAGTCTGCAGATTCAGCATTACCGAGGGGCCCAGGAATCCGCTCTCTTCAGAAGAAAGCTTCTAAATAGAGCGGAACGCAGAGCAGGGCTGCAGCCCAGAGGAAGTCACCCATCCCCGGGGGAGCCCCGTGTGGCCAAGGGAAGGTCAGGCTGGCCCAGCACCTCTCGGTCAGAGCAGTCCTGACCTCGGAGCGCCCGACCCTGACGGCCCAGCAGCTTCCAGAAACTTCTGAGCACTTGCCCCGAGCTCCTCTGCTGCCCAGGGACCCCCAGAGAGCTGAAGGGACCTTCTCTCCTCCTGGCCCTCACTCACCCCCTTTACCTCCCCCACCCCGAGCCCCCCAAAACCTAGAGGCTAAAGAACACTGATACGACTGGTCTGAACCCTGTGGGGTGGGCAGTGTGACAGCCTCTTGCTGGCAGAAACTGCCATTGTGACCTTCTCAACACTGACTAGCCAACCTTGACACACTTTTGGCGGAGGGCCAGAGAGATAGTACAGTGGGGAGAGAGAGCGCTCACCTCACGCGCAGCTGGCCCTGGCTCCATCCCGGTACACATCCAGTCCTCTGGGCCTTGCCAGGAGCGTTCTCTGAGTGCAGAGCCAGGAGTCAGCCCCTTCCACCCAACCACCCCACCACAGATAGTGAAATCACGTTGGTACTGACAAGTCAGGCCTTCAGGGTGAGACCAGCCAGACTGCGGTGACAGCCCCCTCGACCTCCTCTTCATTCCATACTGAAAAATGCCTCTGGGGTGTCCCCCTCCCTGTTCTGTCCACTGACCAATGTCCACTGCCTGGTCATCAGCTGTACATGCTTACTGTCCCCCTCACCCATGCACGAGTTTCCTGAAAACCTGCTCGACTATGTCTAAGCTGTTACGTCACCCTAGCTGGGCTGGGCAGAAGCCAGACCCCCCACTTCCTCTCCTGGAAGCTTGCCGCAGCCGGGCTGCATGAACCCCCTGCCCAACCCCCTGCTCGTGCCAAAAAAGCCCGTCTACACGGGTTCACCCCCAGTCCCAAGTGCTGCTAGATTGGTCTCCTTGGAGGGAGTTCTGGTCTCAGAATCTTGGGGTGGGGAGGCCGGAGCGATAGCCCAGCGGGTAGGGCATTTGCCTTGCCGTGGCTGGCCCATGCCGGGGTTCGATCTCCGGCATCCCATATGGTCCCGAGCACCGCCAGGGTAATTCCTGAGTGCAGAGCCAGGAGAAACCCCGAGCTGCCGGGTGTGACCCAAAAAAAAAAAAAAGAATCTTGGGGTGGGGATCCTGAGCACCCCCTCCTGGGTTCTGCATAGCCCCAAGTCTTGTCCACTAGGAATGGGGCCAGTCACTGCCTCTGGATCAGGGGGCAGTGTGAGGAGCTCTGTGTGTTTCTCAGAACCTGCCAACAGCCACCAGCATCTGACCCCTTGGGAACCAGGTGAGAAGTAGGACTGGACAGAGGGGAGCCCGGGCCAGCTGCCCCCAGCACCGCCTTGCTCAGGGGCCCGGAGCCATAGTAGGTCTTGGAGGGACTTCCTTTTCTCTCTCTCTCTCTCTCTCTCTCTCTCTCTCTCTCTCTCTCTCTCTCTCTGTCTCTCTCTCTCTCTCTGTGTCTCTCTCTCTCTCCTTTTGGTCACACCTAGTGATGCTCAAGGTTACTCCTGACTCTGCTCTCAGGAATTACTTCGGTATTACTCAGGAATTGCTCAGGGGACCCTATGGGTTGCAGGGGTTGAACCCGGGTCAGATGCTTGCAAGGCAAACGCTGTCCCCACTGTCCTATCACCCCAGTCCAACATTCTATTTCACAAAGAGTCCTTACAGGGAAATGAAGCAAGAGGCACAATTTCTCCACTGTGTAGGCGCCCAGCATCACTACTGGGCAAACATCCCCCAGGTAAACCGGCCCAGAAGCCAGCACGCGAGCTGTGTGCTACGATCAAAGAGCTTCAAGTCTAGGTTCTCCGCCATTTAGGCTTCAATCCCAACTCTCTAATGCAAGACTTGGTCAAAGAGATTGTGAATCTTTCCTCTAAAGATTACCGTCGATCACCAGTGTGGCCCGGGATCACAAAGAGGAACTTTCCTCTGCAAAGAGAGTCGGAGACATGGAGACAGTGAGCTGTGGGACAGAGAGTAGTAAAAGCAAGTTCATCCGAACACAACAAATGACACACCTATAGGGCCATAGCCAAAGAAGGACAGCACCCCATTTACTTGGGAGTCCATCTACTTTGAAAGACAATGTGCAGGCCAACTGGGAGAAACCCAGGAGGGCTTCCTGTAGAAGGCAGCCTTTGAGCCAAGCCTTCCAGGATTAGGCATTCAAAGGTCTAAATGCCCGACAATCAATCTTGGAAAACAAATAAATGAATTTATCCAAGAAGAATTGCCAGAGGATTTTAAACTCATGCTGAGTTCAATCAAAATTGCTGTTGGCGTTGAAAGGAACTTTTTTTAATTAGGCAGTACCGAACAGTCACAACTCTGGTCCAAGGAAGTCGGGCGGAAAACTGCGACATCCCAAACAGATGGTGTGGGGACACAGCCTGCACTCAGTTACTGGGGTGATCCTGACCCAGAGCACTGTACCCCATGATGAAATACTAGTGAGCACCCCCTAACGCAGATGGTGGGCCCCCAAGGGATAATATTTGACAACAGACTGGCGTGCAGAAGGGTAGCCGACGCCAAGAGTGTAGGAGGTCTCATTGCTCAGTTACTCCACATACTTGGGAACTGGACAGACTGGTCAGTTCAGAGGCCCCTCTCCTGCTCGCCGGGGTGCACACAGGGGAAACCATCCTGTCACGGCTATGTGCCAATGGTCCCCAGGAACACGGTCCAGCCTGGGCCCGAGAGTCCAGCGCAGTTCCCGCATTTGTAGGGTTCTCTGGATTTTTTTACTTTTTAGTTTTGGGACCACACCTGGCGATGCTCAGGGCTAACTCCCGGCTCTGCACTCAGGGATCACTCCTGGCCGTGCTCAGGGAACCATATGGGATGCTGCGAATAGAATCTGGGTCGGCCACAGTAAGGCAAAAGCCCTCCCTGCTGGACTACCGACCACGCCAGCTCAGGTAGAGACCCAGCCGCCTGGAAATCAATGAAGTTACCACACTTCAACTCTTCCAGAGAGGGGCAGAGCCTTGCAAGGACCCATGTGTCCCTCGTGGGTGACTTTTTTTATTTGCTTTTTGGGTCACACCGGCACTGTTCAAAAATAGGCTCAAAAGTGAGCCCATGCTTTTGTTTTCTTGGCTGACACCTGCCTGTGGTCAGGTCTTACTCCTGGCCCTGTTCAGGGATCACTCCTGGCAGGCTGAGAGCAGGGTGAGATGGGGACCTTGTACAGTATCCCCATGAATATAAGGTTCAAATGGTTTCAGAGATTTCATTTCTGGCACAAGTTTTGCACAGATTATTCTGTTATTGGCATTCCTTTTGAAATAAGATATAGGGAGTATTAACCCTTGAGTTGATGTGTGTCCCTCTGATTTTCTGTAATTTCCTTCTTGTAATAATAACACAAAACCTGGGTTACCTTTATTATGTCTGAATAATTTTTTATTATCAGTTCCATAAACATAACTTTAGGATATACAGAATACAAAAGAAGTTAATGTTTGACAAATAATGCCATATCAAAAACTCTGACCAGGGGCCAGAGCGATAGCCCAGCGGGTAGGGTGTTTGCCTTGCACATGGCCGGCCCATGCCGGCCCGGGTGCGATCCCCGGCATCCCATATGGTCCCCAAGCACCGCCAGGAGTAATTCCTGAGTGCAGAGCCAGAAGAAACCCCTGAGCATAGCCGGGTGTGGACCCCCCAAAAAACAAAACAAAAAAAAAAACTCTAACCAAATGTTGGGTCTAACCAATTTTGGGTACTATCGCCCCAGAGTGATAGTACTGTGCGTAAGGCATTAGCCTTGGGCAGACTGAACCAGGTTTGATCCCCGGAATCCCATATGGTCCCAAGCACTGCCACGATTGGACCCCCTGAGTGCAGTTAGGTAAGCCCTGAGCATTGCTAGGTGTGGCCCTAAAACCAAAGAAATAATAGTGCTTACCTTCATTGGTTTCTTATATATAGAACTGCTTTGTTTGGGTGTTTTTTTTTCTCTTTTTGGGTCACACCTGGCAATGCTCAGGGTTACTCCTGGCTCTTCACTCACGAATTACTCCTCGCGGTGCTCAGGGGACCATATGGGATGCCGGGATCGAGCCCAGGTCAGCCGGGTACAAGGCAAACACCCTACCCGCTGTACTATTGCTCCGGCACAGTTTATGACATTTTCATTTTCATTTTTCTATTTTGGTTTTTGAGCCATACCCAGTGGTGCTGAGTGATTACTCCTGGCTCAGTGCTCAGGGATCACTCTTAGTGGTGTTTTGGGGGTGGGGGTGTCTTTATATGGTGCCGTGGATTGAATACAATTTCGTGGTGTGCAAGGGAAGCGTCTTAATCCCTGTACTACCCACGCAGCAGAGCCTGGCAAGCAATCCATGTTGTATTTGATATGCCAAAACCAGTAACAATTACAGGCCTCATTTCCATGACCGGAAGGAATGGTTTGAGGCTTTTCACATTCCTGGAGTGAACAGTTGCCCTTGGGTTACACTAGCTCTCGACAGGACAGGACATATGGAGATGTGCCACAACGGGAAGACAAGTGATAGAAGTGATACAGTGATACTGGCAATGCTCAGGGGTTACGCCTGGCTTTGCACTCAGGAATTATGCCTGGCGGTGCTCTGGGGACCCTATGGGATGTGGGGATCAAACCCTGATCAGCCGCATGCAAGGCAAACGCCCTCCCCACTGTGCTATCACTCCGGCCCCCTGCAGACGACTCTTCTAGAAGGTTTGTGTCCTCCAACCTTCCCCAATCCGGATCCGAGTTACTGGCGGTGTGGGGAGTGCAGAGGTGGAGAAGGAGGAAGAAGCCGTGAGAGGAAGCAACGAAAGCGAAAACCCCCTTGAGAGAACCCAACAGCCCGATAACCCGCTGGGCGGTGCCCAGTGGCCAGCGCACACAAAGCCCAAAGCAAGTCCCAGGACGGGTCAGTTTCAGACTTAATATTTGCTTTTCCCTATGCAAACTCATAAATCTGCTGCAGCCTGAGCCACACGGAGCCCCCAGCTATTATTTATTGGTCAAGGATACAAGCAAGTTCCTACCCCCTGGTGCACTGGTCACCGTGGGGCAAAGAGCCATAACACCCCCCCCCCCACACACACACACACACGCACACATACACACACAATCTTCATCCCTGAATCCAATCGCCTTTGCCATTCACGACACCATTGGGTGTAGCGGACACTGGGCTCCATTAGCTTGGAGGCATTCTTTGGCAGTGAGCTTCTCCGAGCAGCCATGCCTGGGACTCGAGCAGCAGAGGGTGAAGGGGGAACAGCTGCTCTTTCTCCTGTGGACGGTGGGGCCGGCTGGGCCAGGCCACGTGCTGCTGTTTTCCTTGGCGGTGTTTGTTTTTAGGGAGAGGAGGTGAGTCATTCCCTCATGGTGCTCGGGATTATATGGGGTTCCGGCTGTGTGCAAGGCAGATACCTTAA
The DNA here is from genome assembly GCA_021461705.1 of Cryptotis parvus. Lineage (NCBI taxonomy): Eukaryota > Metazoa > Chordata > Mammalia > Eulipotyphla > Soricidae > Cryptotis > Cryptotis parvus. The sequence continues at coordinate 79,858 of JAJIBD010025324.1, read as the reverse complement.
GCCTGGTCCTCTTTCCAGCCCCGGATATAGGTGTCTATTGTAATATCCAGGGAGGAGGCATACCTTGACATGCTCCGGGAGTGGCCCTGGCAGTGCTAGGGGACCACAGGCAGTGCCAGGGGTTGAACCAAGGTCGGCCACATGCAAGGCAAGTACTGATATTATTACCCTATATCATCTCTCAGGTTCCCAGAGAACATACTTTGAACTAGGCCCGCAAGGTACTAAGAAACACCCCCTCCTTTTAGTGGGGGCCACGCCCAATGGTGCTCAGGGCTTCCTCCTGGCTCTGCACTCGGGGATCGCTCCTGCTGGTGCTCAGGGAACCCTATATGCTGCGGGATTGAACCCGGGAGGCTGTGTGCAAGGCAAGAGCCTTCCCCCACTGTTCCATCCCTCTGGCCCTTGCGTCTCCCCTGTGATGGAGGCCGAGACCAGGGGAAAAGATGTATGTGACTATGGAACAACACACATAGTGTGTTTGGGGTTCCAGAGCTCTGCCCGGGCACAGATGGTCTCCCCAGCATGAGGGCCCCCAGTCTGCCTTCAAACAGTCTTGTCCAGGGTCAACAGTCATTTATAAGCCCCCTCTGTGCCCTGGAAGCCCTATGCAGGACAGCCCACAAGCACCCCCAGTGCCTCCGAAAGGACGCCATTGGCCTTTTCCCTGGCTTCTGCCCTGGGTCCATTCCATACAAGTCAGAGGGACATCGGAACAAAATCTCTGAAGCCGAAGTCCTCCCCCATAAAGCACTGAAGCGACTGGGGTCAGTCAGGAAGGGAATAAAAGGCCTTGAACATTCCTCTACCCCGCCCCCACCAACCCCCACCCCAGCAGGCAGGGCCAGGCCTAAGGCCTGTCTTCCCAGGGAGCAAAACAGTGGTAGGTCCTTCTTCCATCCTGAACACCACTGAGCAACGTCAGCGGAGGTGAGGGCAGAACGAACAGAGGCTTTGGGGTCTGTGCCACCAGACCCTGGTGTGGGATCAGGTGGAGATGATGGACAAGACAAAACTCAGACCTCCTTGCACCCGTCCCTGCTCCGCCTCCCATCGCCTGTCCCGGGCTGGCCCTGAGCAGGTGGGACAAGGTAGAAGCAGGCGGCAGAGAGTGTCTGTGAGCAGTCAGCCACTGGGGCGCTGCTCAGGCTATCAGGAATCACTTCCATGGTTCTGCGTCTGTGGGGACAAGGACAGGTGCCTTTGAGCCTCTGTCTCCTCCTCTCCCATGCCACCGTCTCCCAGGCCCAGCCCTGGTCTGTTGTAGGGAAGAGCAAAGAGCATCTGCTTTGGTCAGAGGTAGGTTCAGTCAAGCGCTTCTCAACCTTGTTTCTTTCCTGGAGGTCCCTGTCCTACTAGATGGACCCAAGCCTCATGCCACACAGGCCCCGTTGATGCAATTTTTCACCTGTAGCCCCTTGGACTATTCCGGAAGCACACAGAGGGCCCTGGTCCTCCCACCTCCCACACACACACTTGATAAATGCTGTTCTAGAGCCCTACAAGCCCTCTCAGGATTCTGAAAAGAAAGGAAGGGCAGAGTGTTGCCTGGGACGCAACTCGGGCCTTCTAGGATTAGACACTCTCTGTGGGACTGTAAAGAAAACGCCTAAAATGAGTCTCCTCAGGAAAGCAAGATGGCGGCCAAGGGACTGGGCGAAGCTTCCGTCAGGGGCTGTGGGGACAGCACGAGAGAACAGGGACAGAGACGGGCCCAGGGCAGCGCCATGAATCACAGGAGAAGAGTTTCCAGATGTTTGCCTGTGGGTCTCCACCCTCCCCTCCCGAACCCTGACCTCCCCTGGGGCCCCACCACACCGCAAGATGAGCGAGATTAGCTGTGTCCCGCGCAGCGGTGGCTCAGGCCTGTCTTTCAGCGGGAACGATGGAGTCCTGATCCCCTGACAAGAAGCAACAGCTTCAGGATGGCATGCAATCCCCAAAGCCTGGCTCTGCCTAACCCACGAAGAACCTGTAATTTGCCTTCAGAGTGTTCTTACGCGTCCCAAACGCCAAGCATTGGGCACCTCCCCACTGCTCCCGCCCACTGCTCCCCTGGAGTTCCAGTTCTGCTGGCGCCTCCCACACAAAAGTCCACGTTTGGAGGAAGCAGCTGGAGCTGGGAGGGGGAGGCGGGGGGCCACTACTGGACATCCGTGAGCTGACCCCAAAGGCCATCAAGGAGAAATAGAAAGTCCACAGTGACATGCCACTTACTTCCCGGCAGTTTGGAAGGATGCTAGGATCCCGAGGAGCGTCAGGAAGTTCTCCAGCCCAGCCCTCAGCTCTCCCGGACTTAAGCTGTTGGTCTCTGCTTAGCGAAGAGGGAGTATTTTCTTCCTAGCTCCATTGTTCTACATATAGCACTTATGGGTATGCGCCGCACATGCACACATCGCACGCATGCTTGCACACACATACACACACCCTATACAGTCTATTCGCCTCTCTTCCTTGGCGTTGTTTGGTTTTGGGGTCACACTCAGCAGTAATCAAGGTTTATGCCTAGCTTTGTGGTCAGGGATCACTCCTGGCATGGCTTGGGAAACCTTGAGGGTGCCAGGGATCGACCCAGGGCTGGCACTGTGCAAGGCAAGAGACTTCTCTGCTGTGCTACGGCTCCAGCCCATTGCACTGTCTTTGAATGAACTCTGTTGCTCTCCCTAACTGAGGCTCCAAGATTCACCTTTCTAAGGAGGGGAAGGGAGCCTGGGTGGAATTTCTGATCTCTCCTGCACAGTGCTCTCAACTCCTGCTCTCTCATCAATGCCACACATCCCTCAGTCTGGGAACCGCTGCTTTGAGGCCTGATCCCCTGGCATCCAGGTACCAACTGCCTGGTGGCTAGTCTGTGATCAGATACGGGTTGCCACAGTCTAGAATGTCAGCCAGGGAGTGTCTGGCCACCCCACGGGTTTGGGACTCTCCCAAGTTTAGCAACCAACAATCCTCCGGCCTGAGCAAACTGGTCAACTGGTCAACCTCAGTTCATCAGCAGAGGATTCTAGAACCATGGAGGCGATGAGGTGTGTTCCACACTTGTGTGTTATGCTTCTTGTGTGTCCTGAAATATCTACAGAGGCACAAACTATTGGGGATTGGGGGGGTTTCTGGGCAGCCCTGACATGGTTTCCTGTCTGCCTTCCTCCACGTAACTGGAACTAAACCAGTGTCGGAGAGGCGTTAAGTTAGGGTCAGGGGTCGGGGTAGGGTTGGGGATTCCTACAAGTCCTGTTTCCTTAGGCAGAAGGAATCGAAGTTGCATTCCAAATCTACCTGTGTGTCCAGGAAGGTGAGGAGAAAGCCCAGGCACACCTCACAGCACCCCCGCCAACATCCTCAGGGTCCTCGCTGAGGCTCAGATGCATCTACAATGCCAACAAGGTCCCATTGTGAAGACCACAAGTGACTGCTGGGCACACACACACATTATCTACACGCAGGCAGTAACATATATCTAGCTTTATTCTCCTTATTATTTAAAAGTATTTATTTTGGTTTCTGGGTCACACCCAGTTGGTCAGGGCTAACTCATGACTCGTGCTCGGGGATCACTCCTGGCAGGCTTGAGGGATCCTACGGGGAGCTGGGGATCAAACCTGGATCAGCTATATGCAAGGCAAGCGCCCTACTGCTGTCCTTTATGACTCTGGCCCCCCATGCTGCCTTTCATTCTGTCTACCAGGCAAACCATCCATTGCTGGGGGTCAAACTTCACTGGCACCAGCGTCTGGGAATCGGCTGAAGCAGGGTGGAGCTGAGAAATCCTTCTAGTTTTCTGCCATGCTCAGTGCGACCGCTGAGCAAAGGGGAAACGGGACCCTTGGAGTATGAGCAGAGGGTCATCGAGAAACATCAATTCCGACACTGGACCACCTGGCCATGAAGCCCAGAGTTCCGGCCTGGCTCCTCGGGGCTGCTTGAGAGAAGCAGGGTTTCATGTCCGATGGTGTCTCTGTGTCTGGGGAGTGCTGGGAGGCTGGGATGAGCCGGGATGAGCGTCTTCTGCTCTCCCGGATGCTGAGTTACGGACCATGGCTGACCCTGAAAGCCAGTGGACAGTCGCCTCTGCCATAAGGGGACGCACATTGCGCTGGAGCCTGGAGCGCTGATGCCAGGTGAACGGGATATGGGTGCTCTGTGAACAGTGCCCAAAAATCTGGCCTCTTTAGAAGGTGCCAGAACCAAAACTTCCCATCCCGTGGGGTCTGTGTATAACCAACGATTCCCTCTGCGTGTGACCAGGAGATCTTGGAGCTGGAAGGAAGAATGCAGCTTCAGTCCAAAGTTTCATCAATGCAGGCTGGAGAAATGAGCAGCATTTCAGAGCGGACCTCTGGCTTCCCAGACGTGGGGATGTGGGAGGCACTTCTTCCAGGCAAGCAGTGCCAGAGGGGCGTATCACCAGGAGCAAGGCCTAGGGCTGGGATGTGTGTTCTTTCCCACAGTTCCTGTATCCAGGGTCCTTGGAACCTCCTATATCCTGCAACACGGGAATTCTCTATCCACTCCAGGTCACACTTGCCTCTGAAGAGAGGGTGCTCTCGCCCCAGGACCTCTGGGTGTCAGGGGAGTCGCTGGTGGGGAGCGTGGGAAGGAACAGCAGCCTGGGATTCCTTCTTCTCTCCAACCTGCAGGACAGAACAAGGCAAGTGAGACCCCACTTGGCTCTTTCCAAGGGGGTAGAACCCTATACCTTAACCCCTGCACTCAATCTTCATTCTTGACCTTGGTTGGACTCAGATGCCCTTGGGCCTCACTGAAAAGCCCCCAAGCCTAGGCCTTGCCCCAACTGGGTTCAATTAGCACCTTCTGGGAGGGAGAGGGAAGAGGTGTCTGTGCCAAAGCCCAGCCCCAGGCAGAAGGCAGCGAGCAGGTAGGCTACCAGGAGATGGCCTGAGTGTGTGTGTACGTGTGTGAGTGTGTCCGTATTTGAGTGTGTGTGTGTGTATGTGTGTGAGTGTGTGTCTGTGAATGTGTGAGTGTGTGTGGTATGTGTGAGTGTGTATGTATGTGTGTGAGGATATTGTATGTGTAGTGAGTGTGTGTATGTGTGTGGGGGGTATGTGTGTGTGTAAGTGTGTGTATGTGTGTGTATGTGTGTGGTGTGTGAGTGTGTCTATGTGTGTGAGTTGTGTGTGTGAGTGTGTGTGTATGTGAGTGGGGGGGCAGTAACCCTGGGACAGGCTAGGGCACAGACACTGTAATTGTGCCAAAGGCAAGGGTACAGCCACATGGCCAGTGCAGGTGCGGTGAGCCCAGGGGTGGCACCTCGCTTCCCAGGACAGCAGGGTAGGGCCAGCAACTCGAGTCTCCCAGAAACCAGCACCCACGTAACAGCGGCTTCTGCGAGGTCTTGTCGGCATGAACTTACTCGACCATGCTCCAGGGCGGGATGGGGGGGTGGAGGACCTTCTGAGACGGGGTGCACAGATTCTTCCAACGGGCATACTCGTCAGGTGCTAACACTACCACCCTCCCACAAGGACACACGTTTGGGCAGGAGGCATTTCCGGCAGCCTCGTGGAGCCCTGAAAACACACGGGACCAAGACAGGGAAGTAATTAAGAGAGGCTGGGCCGGCGAGATAGCAGAAGGGCTACCAGGTGTGATCCCTGAGCACAGAGCCAGGAGTAAGACCTGCGCGCCATACAGGGTCTCCTGAGCACTGCCAGGCAGGATCCCTGAGCCAGGAGTAAGTCCTGAGCATCGTTGGGTATAACCCAGCCCCTGCTTCCGGATCCAGCACACGAGAGGGAGTCACGGGGACAGAGCAGAGTCTCTGCATGTCAGAACCTGGGTCTGTCCTCAGCACCACACGGTCACTCACAGTAGCACGCGGCATGGGGTCGCCTCTGCCGAAGACGAATCAATGAGAACAAAGCAGCAAACGCCCCGGCAGTGGCCCTGGCTGGGGGCCACAGAGGTCGGGGCCAATGTGGGGCCAAGCGCTGCCCCTCCCCGTGTTTCCTTCCTGACCAGCTGAAGTGCTGACTCGGGCTTCTCCCTGTTTCCCTCGGCGTGAACCATGACACCCAGGGGGCGCGCAGGAGGTGGAGGAAAAGGAAGAGGAGGAAGGGCCCGGGTTGTCAGAGGAAGGGGAGCTACACAGGGAAGGCCCCGAACTGTCCCTGCCCTGTCCAGCCAAGCCCCAGGACACAAAGTCTCTTCCCCAGCTGCCCACCTGGAAAGCTGGGGAGACCTGGAACCCCTCAGGATCTGGGAGTCCCAGCAACCTGCAGGGCTCTGAGAACAACAGCTCGGCCTAAGCACGTTCTCGCCCTCTCCCAGGGAGCTTCTGCCTTTTAATCCTTCCCTGGGCTTAACAGAGGCCGGCCATGACGGTGACAACCCGCTGCCCTGAAGCCTCTGTGGCACCCGACTGGCGCTCTGGGTCCCTCTTCCGCTCCCAGGACCTTCCAGCATGACCCCCGACAACACGTTTATTGGGACGGCAGGGGACGGTGCGGCTGGCACGGCCACATGCCCACGCCGCCCTGTCTCTGCATCCAAACAGCGGCCCTGGACCCAAGGCGGCCCCCAGCCAGGCGGCTCGCATGCAAGCGCCCTGCCTCTCGCAAGTCTGTGAGTTCCAGAGAGTTTCCAGATGTTGGGCGTGTGCGGTGGCGGCGCGGCTGGCTCCCGTCTCTTGAGGCCCACGAGGACTGAGCCGCATCCTGACAGCCGGATGGAATACGGGCTCCACCCCCGCCTACGGCATGGCGGATGGCGCTGTGGGGAGGCGGACAGGGTGCCCCATTCCCAGGGTCACCCTTCACGAGTCCCCCCCAGCACCCCAGGCTCCCCCGGGAGTCCCCTTCTCCCCAATTTCCCCACGCAGAGCAGGCGACAGATACATCTGTCTCTCGAGCGGGGCCCCACAACACGCAGACGCTGTGGGGGGTGAATCAGGGCCCCCACGTCTGCTTATTAGCCCTGCGGCCTTAGCAATGACAAAGGCAGAGGGATGTCAGGGATTGACCTGGACAGTGCCATCTGCAGCTAGCTGCCTACACCACCTCTACAGAGGATGGAGCCCCTGGGACTGATGCCCTCTGACCCACAGGAAGGGGAGATCTGATGGGCTCCTTCCCCACCCCCCCCACACCCTTCCTGGGTCTAGCGGCCTCTGACCCACAGGAAGGGGAGATCTGATGGGGGGGGCCCCCGCACCCTCCCGACAAGTACACAGCCACAGGCCAGGCCCTTTGCACAGGCCCGCTTTGAAGCTCGCCGATGCGTACCCACTGCGGGGCTGGCAGCCCAATAAAGGGTGTTATCAGGAGGCGGCCGGACTGTGAACGCACCCCTTGCTCTCACCGCCCGGGCGGGAGCGCTTTGTGGCCCTCCACGGAAAGGCCCCCACATCAAAGGCTCTCCACACCTGCCAACCCTCTGCTGCTCCCGGAGATGGGGATCCCTGATTACGGGGACCCCACCCAGACCCCCCCAGCACCACTTATCAGGCAGTGTGGCCCCTTGCTGTCCTTCAGAGGGGCCCCCCCGGACAGCAGTCAAGGGTGTGGAGCCAGGGAGTGACCTGCCCCAGGGCTGCTCCAGCTCGGTGCGGCAGGCGGCCACTACCTGCTCTCCAGGCACAGTCCCATCCCCCTCTGGGAAGCTGGCCAGGGAAGAGGACACATCGGAGCCTCAGAGGATTCAGTGGACGTGGGCTGACGGCCTGCAGTGTGGACCCTGTGCCACTCAGGAGTCAGGGCTGGGGCTCGGTGTGGGGAAGGGGTAGGCCCTCCGGCCAGGTGCAACAGGCTGGGAAACTTCCTGAAGGTTCCAGAAAGTTCTGCCCTTGGCTCGCGGCTGGCTGCAGCTCTCTTGTCTTTGTGTGTAGAATTTCAGGCTTTGGGCCTGTCACTGAAGAGGCCCGGGATGAGTGAGAGGGTGAGTCAGTGAGAGCACGGGGAAGTGAGCAACAGTGGGTCTGAGCAAATGAATACACAGCCACGCTGGGACAAGCGCATAGTGACTGAGTGCAGGGATCAGGAGTGAAGCGGCGCAGACGCGTGTACAGCTGTGAGTGGGCCGGGACAAGCAAGTGAATACATGAATGAATAGAAACAGGAGTGAATGAATGAATGGATGGATAAACAAGTGAGTGAATGAGTCCATGGATGGAGGAGTAACGAACAGAGCAGTGAATGAAGGAATGAATGAGTCCACGGATGAGTGAACAAATGAAGGAATGAATGAGTCCATGGATGGATGGATGGATGGATGGATGGATGGATGGATGGATGGATGAATGGAGGGATGGATGGATAGATGATGTACGGACGGACGGACGGATGGATGGATGGATGATGGACAGACAGGACGGATGGATGGATGGATGGATGATGACGGACGGAATGGACAGACGAAGGAATGAATGAGGCCACAGATGAACGAATGAAGGATTCAATAAGTCCCTGAATGAGTGAATGAAAGAATGAACAGAGCAGCATGTGCCCAACCGATGAGTGAAGCAACAGGAACACATGGTCCCCCAGGGGCCAGGGCCCCAACACACAGGAAACCATCTCCCAAAGGTGCATGCCGCCAGAAGTCCTTTCGCTTCCTGCCAAGAGGCTGACCAAGGTCCAAATCCGGGAGCAGCCTCTGATTAGTTGTGGGATCCGGGCAGGGCAGCCCAGCCCTCGGGCCAGGTGTGTGCGGGAACCGGGCCAGCCGCCCCTCCTCCACGCTGCCGTTCTGCACCAGAACAGAGGCTGCGGCGGGGGCGCAGGAGACTGAGCTAAGTGCGGAGAATCCGGCTGCTGTGTCCAGGGTGGCGTCCGCCCACAGCCACGAGTGGCACCTTTGCGAGGAATGTCCCTCCCTGCTGCTTCTTGGGGTCCCCAGGCCTAAGAACTTCAGCGACAACTGCTGGTAGCCTGGTTTTTCTTTGTTCCTAAGGTTTTTTTATTGGGGGAGGGACTGCCTATTAGAGCTAGGGTCCCCTGGGGAGCTAACTCCCCTCAAACTCATCCCAGCCATACGAGCCTGAAGGTTCATGCTCTGGCTGGTGGTGCCGGGATCAAATTGGGGGCTCTCACATGCCAGACATGTGCCCCAGCCCTCTGTGCCCTCCTCCTTGGCAGGTTTTCATTTTCCTTTTGCTTTTTTTTTTCAAAATTTTTTTTTTTTTTTTGGGGGGGGTCACACCTGGCAATGTTCAGGGGTTTCTCCTGGCTCTGCACTCAGGAATTACTCCTGGCGGTGCTTGGGGAACCATATGGGATGCCGGAGATTGAACCCAGGCCGGCACAGGCCGCCGCATGCAAGGCTAACGCCCTACCCGCTGGGCTATCGCTCCAGCCCTCCTTTTTGCTTTTTTGTTTAAGTTCTTAGGTCAGCCCCAGGGGTGCTCAGGGCTTACTCTTGGCTCTGCACTCAGGGATCACTCCTGGCTGACTCTGGAAACCATATGTGGTGCCAGGGATCGAGCCTGGGTCAGCTACGTGCAAGGCAAGCGTCCTCCCGTGGTGCTATCACTCAGGAAACCCCCCAACTTTTTTGTTTGAATTCCTGGAGAGGCTCACATGCATCTGAATAACCCTGACTCACCCTCACATCCTAGGTTGCCCCCAAACATCCAACCACTCAGGCTGTGAGCAGGAGAAGGTAACCATAGTGACTCCCTGTAAGCTTGGGGGTGCCGGGAGCCCCAAGTACAGGGATCACCCTCCTGCTTCCAGAGAGCAGACTCAGGGCTGAGGTTCCGAACACACACACACACACACGCACACACACACGCACACACGCACACACACGCACACACACACACACACGCACACGCACACACAAACACACACACACGCACATGCGACTCCCAGTTCCTGCCTTTGGCACGGACCCCTGTTCTCTTCCCAGGCCCACGACGTATGTCCTCTCTGGCCCGGGTCGCTCACACTCAGCCGAGGACATGGGGACGATGCCTGGAGGTGTCAGGGGTGCCCATGCTGGCAGGCACACAGTTGTCAGGCGTGGGCCGTGGGGAACTGAGCTCAGCGCCCTGCCGGGAAGCAGCGTGGGGTCGGGCCCTTCCGCCGGACTGCAGCTGGACTCAGCGAGGTCAGGCAGCAAGGTCACGGGACAGGCCACCCACACGGCACATCAGGGCGGCAGGCTGTCCCCTGGGCCGCGCCGCTCTGGCCCTTGGCCCTGCCTTGGAAGGCGGCTCCGCCATATGGGCTCCCGGGGGAGGCCGAGGAGGAAACACTGCAAGGCCGGGCCGAGGCTGAGACACAGACAGGGTGGCTGGGGTGGCCGCACTGTCCCTAGCAAGAGGGAGACAGCAAGCCACAGAGAGCATGCTCGGCCCCCAGCCACTCCCAAGGAAGGGCGGGGTGGGGTGGGCGTCGCTGTCCCCTCTCTGCTACCTAGGACCTGTTCCTGGGGTTTGCTCCCAACGTCAAATTCCCGAGCTCGGGGTTACTTCCAGTTGGTGGGTGAGAGGCCCGAGCGGGCAGCGTGTTCGTAAAACTCTGCAGCCCAGACTACAGGAGGGAGTTTCTCTCCCTCTCTGTCTCTCTCTCTGTCTCTGTCTCTCCCTGTCTCCGGGTCTGCCTGCCTCTCTCTCCCTCTCTGTCTGTCTCTGTCTCTCCCTCTGTCTGTCTCCCCCGTCTCTCTGTCTCTCTCACACTTTCCCTGTCTGTCTCTTTTTCTCTCTCTCCCTTCCTTTCTTCATTTTCCTTGCTCCCTTCCCTCTGAAAGTCCAGAGGGGCGGGGGAGAGCAGTGGGGAGCAAACAGACTCTTGGCAGGCCGAGTCTCCGGGTCCCCCTGGAGCCTGCCTGGACTCTGTTGCAAGCATCTCTCTGTTCTTTGCCCACTCCTGAGCACCAGCTCCCAGCCGGGCTGGCAGGGCTGGGGGCAGGGGAGCCGGGAAAGGGAGGAAAAAGGCAGAAACCAACATCTTGGGTGTAGCTGCCAAGAAGCGCCTGGAGACCCGTCTGGGCAGTGGCAGCCTTGCCAGGCCCCTGGGCATGCTGGGACTTGCTGAAAGCCAGAGCCCGCTGGCAGAGGGAGGTGGACAGTGAACCTGAATTCAAAGGGGGCAGTCTTGGAAAGGGGGCAGGGAAGACCGAGGCGTCCAGGAATCCTAGAAATCAGACAGGACCCAGGTCCCCTTCACGTCCCAGCAGACAGAGCTTCGAGAAGCCACGGACAATTATTCCAGCAAGGGGGTTTCCACCCCTCCGCCCTCCATGTCCTTCTGCAGCCCCTGGGGACTACTCTTAAAGGGACTCACCACTCCCAGACCAGCCTCCTGGGATGAGAACTCGCTGCCAATATCTGATGGCAGGGTGTGACCCAGGAGCAACAGCCCTCCCCTGGGGTTGTGCTGGAAGAACTGTCAGAGTCTCGAAATGGGGTACAGGCTTCTTCAAGACTCAACAACCCTGCCCCCGCCCTGCCACACCCCTGCAAAACAGTCACGTTCCAACCCCGGACCTGCCGAGGGTATCTAACAGACATGGCAGGTGGGATGACGTGAAGAAGTTTTAAAGGGTGGGGGGGGATTATTCCAGATTACTCAGGGGTGGAGAGAGGGACCCAGTGCCAGCACCAGTGCCCTTGCGAACAGAGAGGGGGTCTGACACAGAGCAGGGACCCCCTTCCCTCCTGCCCATGCCACCCACCAAGCAGCCCCACAGAGCTGCAGAATCCAAGAAGCAGAAGCAGCTTTGCCCTGGAGTCTCTGGCAGGGCCAGTTCCTGCGTCCGAGCCCTCACAGGGCCCACACCGTGATGCACAGGCCCAGGGCTCCCTCCCATGACCCGACAGGACAAAGGCCTTTCAGACTTCCTAGAGCTCTGTGGCTCAAGCTCCTGCTCAGGGGCAAGAGGAAGAACATGCATCCCTGGGACCAGCAAGTGCTCAGGGGTAAACCAGAGACGGGGAAACTGTCAGAGTCGGGCCGGGTGACAGCACAGCGGGGCGGCGTTTGCCTTAACCCTCTGCCACGTAGGTGACCCAGGTTCAATCCCCGGCATCCCATGTCCCCGAACTGCCAGGAGTAATTTCTGGGGGAGGACCCCTGAGTATCTCCTGGTGTGACCCCAAAAAGCCAAAATAATAATAATAATTAATAATAATAAGATAATAATAATAATAATAATAGTAAGTGTCAGAGCCTTACTGGGAAATACGGACTCCTCACAAAGGCCTTGAGAGGTGCCGGCTGAGAGTATGTGGTCCTGGCAGCTGTCGGTTCCTCGGCCCATCGGCCCTGAGGTTTCACCCTGACAATGAATCTGTCCTGCTGGGCAGAATCCCTTTGGACCCCTGAGACTGTCTTGGAAGCTGGAGCCAACCCCACAACCCCTCGCCCCCCCCCACCTCCCCAAAAAGATATCAACAAAAGAACATTTAGCAGCAGAAGGCTGATATCAGCGGCTGGGAGAGAGGCCAGGGCCTGCTTCTGAGAACGGCGTCTAGTGGCAGCATTCAAGTAGACCAGAGATGGCTATCGGTGTCCCACTGCCCTGTGGCCCAAGCACCTGGCGGTGGGGTGGACGTTAAGGATGGTTTGATCTCTGAGACTGGAGAGGCAGAAACAGGGGGCAGCTGGGGGCAGAGGGGCCAGGGTGGCGGCACGTCCGGCTCTGAAGATGCACCTTCTCTATCTGTGGCACGCAGGAGAGCCAGCCCGCAGCCCGCAGCCCTGCCCAGCCCACACCCCGCAGCCCTGCCCACCGTCTCCTGTGACTCACGGGCAGCTCTGGTCTTCACTGCCCGCAGCAGCCCCACTCCATGGCCCCCATCTCAGTTCAGGCCTGTTTCCGCCTCAGTGACCCCATGTCCACTCCTGCTTCTCCTGTCCTTCTGTAGCTGTGTGCCTCCACGCTACACGGGGCCGTCCCAAGCCTGCAGTGTGGGCACCTTGTGGGCACAGACCTTCCAGGGGCTATCTGCACCATGCTCTCTCTTGGTCTTTGGCAACTCCGGGCACCCCTGGGCATTCCTGGGCTTCTCTCGGCACATCCCCCCCACCTCCTTCCCTCACCTCCTTCCCCTCACCTCCTTCCCTCACCTCCCCCTCACCTCCTTCCCTCACCTCCTCCGTCTCCCTCTCCCCTCTCAGGATCCGCAAAGGGCTTGTTCTCCATCCCAGGAGCAAGGCACATGTGACTGGTGGAGGGGCTGGAGGGCTGTCAGCACCCCCGGGCACAGCAGCCTGCGAAGCCCTTTGTGAGCCCCAGGGACGCCTCTCCCAAGGCCACCCGCTCCCCTGGACAGACCCTGGTGGAAGAACCAGAAGGTGGATGGAATCTCTCCCAAAGCCTGAGATTTCTAGGCCAGAGAGACGGTCCAGCAGGGAAGATCTGACCCCGGCTCACGTGCCAAGCCCCACCAAGAATGATCGCTGAACAGAGTCAGGAGGAAGCCCTGAGCACCACCGGGTGAGATCCCAAACAAGCCCCGACCCTCCCAAAAAAATGAGCTTTCAACATCTGGTGGGGGCAAAGGTAGTGGGGGTGGGGGTCTCTTATCACCCACCAGATGCAGTGTAGGCAAGCCTGGGGTGCAGGGGGAGAGGGTAGGGGGTGGGTAAAACGGGTCTGACTGCATGAACCAAGGATGGGCCCATCACTTGGCTCCGTGCTGGATGGGCATGTCCCCACCCCAAGCCAGCATTCCTTCTTCCTAAAGGAATGACCCCACCAAGCAACACCAACTACGAATCAGACCCATCTACGGCACCCTCGTGAGCTGATTTTATGCCACGTTCTCTGGCACAAACGTGGAAATGCACATTCTGCAAGGATTTCATTAAGAACCATTCCTGTACTATTACAAATTGGACATGATGCCTCGGGGTGGGGGCAACTATTCAGGGAAATATGGTATGTGGGAACCGTCTGGCAGCTCCTCCCTCTCTCTACTGCATTAGCAACTATACAGTCTGACACCGCTAGGGTAGATTTTTTATATCATTTTTTAAAATTTAATTAAGGAACTGTAGGGCCAGAGCAATAGTCCAGCGGGTAGGGCGCTTGTCTTGCACATGGCCACCCCATGTTCAGTTCCAGTGTCCCATAGGATCCCCTGCATAGTGTCGAGTAATTCCTGAGCACAGAGCCTGGAGTAACCCCTGAGCATTTCCAGGTGTGGCCACACACAAACTAAAATGTTAAAAACAAAATGCTAAGAACTGTAACTTACAAAGTTATCGAACCCTATGGCAGGTTGTTTTTTTTTTTTGGGGGGTCACACCTGGCGACACTCAGGGGGTTACTTCCTGGCTCTGCACTCAGGAATCACTCCTGGCGGTGCTCAGGGGACCATATGGGATGCCGGGGATCGAACCCGGGCGGCATAGGCCGGCCGCATGCAAGGCAAACGCCCTACCCGCTGGGCTATTGCTCGGCCCCAGGCAGGTTTTTTTTTGAAAGTGGCCCAAAGCACCTAAACGAGGCCCCCACCTCACACCCCCCACTAGTCAGGGTCCGAAAGGGGCTCCCTGGAAGCTCCCCTGTGGGTGCAGGAGTCTAGACAAAGACCCCCTGACCCGACTGCTGGGCGGGGCAGCCCGGACTCCGAGGCGCAGGGGGAGAGCCCTGCGCCCTCCGGGAGGCCCAACCTGCCCCCTCCCATGTACTGTCATCCCCGAGGGGCATCCTGGGGCCTCCGCCCCGTGCTGGGTGGCCCAGAGGCCCTCCCGAGACGCCTATCACATGCTCTGGTGACCTCACAGGCCTCCCCTGGAGCAGTCACAGGCCAGGTGCTGCTCCCACTTCACAGATGGGGTGACTGCCGGCTCAGAGGGTGACGGGCGCAGGGCCACCCAGGGAGCTGGTATGCCCACAGTGCCCCTGGCAGGTGTGAGCCCGCAAGGACCTCAGGACTTCCCAGTGGCCTCCACAACTGCTGAGGAAGGGCTGTTTCCTCCACGTGGACCTGGGCTCCCTTGGAAGGTCCCTGGGGGTCCGGCGTGGTCGCCTCCCACTCTTCCTAGTCCACTGGTCCCTTCCCTGCTCCTGCCCGGAGAGGAAGGAAAGGCATGAGGGGGAAAGGATGGGCAAGGGGCGGTGCCCAGCAGCCGGGAGGCAGGAGACCCGAGTCCAAGGCAGACATCTGGTCGACCCCAGGAAACCAGGCCTGAGAACAGAGTCCAGGACAGACATCTGTTCGCCCTCCGGAATCAGGGACTGAGGGACCAGGATCCCGGGAGACATAGTCTGAGGAACTTAGGGGTGGCAGAAGAGAAGAGAGCAAAGGTGCTGAGCTCAGCCAGAAATACAGACAGGATGAATACCCCCAGGATGAATCCGGGGGTCTTGCTGGGGTGGGGAGCACCACTGTCCGGGGTCAGGGTTGAGGATCAGAGCCACCCAGGAAGTGACTGTTTCCTATGGGGCAGGGGTGGGGGGGCTGAGCTGATGTGTCCCTTTCACCTGCAGGTGTTCATGGGGACCTGCTGAGCCTCAGAGACCAGGACTGAAGAGAGGGGTTCAGGGCACAGGAGTGCCTTGGACCCACCTTCTTCCTCCCATCCCCAAGCCCTTCCTCCTCTGTTCCCCTCAGGGCCCCACGGGGGCGCTGGAGTCATCAGCTACCGGATGGCCCTGTGCTGTGGGTGGACGGGGTACGGGCAGCCGGTCCAGTGCAGCTGCCCCAAGGCCCACAGCCGCATGCGGTTCCCAGGCTGCTCTGAGATTAATGACTAACCAGCCCAGACAGGTGTGGGGGGGCAGGGCCCCAGGAGCCCCAGCCAGGGCTAGTATGAGTCACTTCCCTCCTCGGCGCGAGCACTGAGTCACGGGCCGCCCTGCTCGCAGCTTTCACACCTCAAGGCCTGGTCACACTCCCCCAACCACCCTGAGCCCAGGAAGACCAGCCAGAGGGTGGTCACTCGGGACTGCCTCACCTTTGCCCTTTCCCTGGTTCCCCACCCCGCTGCAGCCAGACTGAGGGAGCTCTAAGGCAGGGCGGTCTGCAGAACAGAGGCAGGGGGCTAGAACCATGATGAGACCCACTTGCCCTCCTGAGTGAGGTGGCTCGGGGCTCGTCGACACTCGGCCTCTAACCCGACCACCAGGAAAGAGAGCCCCAGCCCCTCTCCTTCCTTAATCCCCTACCTAAACTTCACTTTTTCCTTTTGGTTTGTGGGCCTCACCCGGCTGTGCTTTAGGCTCACTCCTGGCTCCGTGCTCAGGGCTCACTCCCGGCTCTGTGCTCAGGGCTCACTCCCGGCTCTGTGCTCAGGGCTCACTCCCAGCTCTGTGCTCAGGGCTCACTCCTGACTCTGTGCTCAGGGCTCACTCCCTGGTTCTGTGCTCGGGGCTGACTCCCAGCTCTGTGCTCAGGGCTGACTCCCAGCTCTGTGCTCAGGGCTGACTCCTGGCTCTGCACTCAAGGCTCACTCCAGGCTCTGCGCTCAGGGCTCACTCCTGGCTCTGTGCTCAGGGCTGACTCCAGGCTCGGTGCTCAGGCTCACTCCTGGCTCCATGCTCAGGGCTGACTCCAGGCTCGGTGCTCAGGGCTCACTCCTGGCTCCATGCTCAGGGCTCACTCCCGGCTCTGTGCTCAGGGCTCACTCCTGGCTCTGTGCTCAGGGCTCACTCCCAGCTCTGTGCTCAGGGCTCACTCCCTGACTCTATGCTCAGGGGCTCACTCTTGGCTCTGTGCTCAGGGCTGACTCCCAGCCTCTGTGCTCAGGGCTGACTCCCAGCTCTGTGCTCAGGGCTGACTCCTGGCTCTGCGCTCAAGGCTCACTCCAGGCTCTGGCGCTCAGGGCTCACTCCTGGCTCTGTGCTCAGGGCTGACTCCAGGCTCGGTGCTCAGGCTCACTCCTGGCTCTGTGCTCAGGGCTCACTCCTGGCTCTGTGCTCAGGGCTCACTCCTGGCTCTGTGCTCAGGGCTCACTCCTGGCTCTGTGCTCAGGGCTCACTCCTGGCTCTGTGCTCAGGGCTCACTCCGGGCTCTGTGCTCAGGGCTCACTCCTGGCTCTGTGCTCAGGGCTCACTCCTGGCTCTGTGCTCAGGGCTCACTCCCTGGCTCTGTGCTCAGGGCTCACTTCAGGCTCTGTGCTCAGGACTCACTCCTGGTTCTGTGTTCAGTGATCACTCCTGGAGGTGTTCCAAATTCACTCCTGGCAATGCTCAGGGGAGCCTTCAAGGGTGCCAAGAATCAAACCAAATCGGTCATATGCAAGGCAAGTGTCTTAACCCTGTTCTATTGCTCTGGACCCCCTCCCCCAATTTTTTTCAACATGCTTTGCCCCCACAACCAGTGGTGCTCAAGACTTACTCCTGGCTCTGCACTCAGAGATACTCCTGGTGGGCTCAGGGGCCCTGCTGTACTCTCCCTTCCAGCATCCCTCACCTGCACTCCCCCAAAAATTTTTTTTAATTAAAAAAGACAAAGTGAGAGAAAACAAGCACGAAATGAAGGACAGGGAAGAATGTTCCCCCAGCCCCCGGAATCACGTGGGGATTTGCTGTTACTTAATCCCCAGAAAGTCCCTCTCACAACTTATTTCTCAAACAGACGATAAACATGATGATATCAGGGGCGTCCCCACATGGGGTATCAGCAGGGACGGCAGGTGGAACAGACGCCCCACACAGTCTGGCCTCAACAAGGAAGATCCGGGCTGCGGAAGGCAGCAGTGCCCGAGGCTGAGCTCCTCAAGGGGCGGAAGCCGACTCTGCAGCCGCTGCCTTTGGGGTGACCCTGCTCCGTCTGGATGGGGCCCACGGGCTCTCTTCCAGCTCTCACCTCTCAGCTGTCACCCTGCAGACCCACCCCCTGCTCCAAGGCCCCAGCCGGCTAGAGGCAGCGGTCCAATCAGCTCCAGAGAGCGCCTTAGGCTTCCTGAACTGAACAGTGCTGAGGGCTGAGCGCCTCCCCGGGACGGGGGCTTAATCCTCTCCAGGTGGCCCTAGCTGCGTGGACGAGAGGTGGGAATGTCCACCCCCTGACAGACAGGGCTCGAGACTGAGCAGCCATGAGCTCCCTGGGTGTGGTGGGCAGCCTGGGCCACGGGCTCCCGTGACTCATATCTGGACCCTGAGGGCGCATCCCACGAGAGTTCTGGAATGGCTGCTGGGGTGAGCAGGGTGTAGTCTGGCCCTCGGCTGCACTGGGAGTGGGGTGGGGAGAGTCACGGTTCAGCGGGGAAGGTGCTCGCTGACCTTGCAGGTGGTCCATCCGGCTGGATTCTTGGTACCCCCATAGGTCCCCAGAGCACTGCTAGGAGGGACCCCTGAGCACACAGCCAAGAGTGATCTCTGAGTGAGGCCCAAAAACCCAAAACTAAACAAGCTGAGGAGAGAGAACAAGGGTGGGAGCCAGCCTGCATGGAGGCAGGGGTGGGCGCCCAGAAACAGCCCGGGAGCCCCAGCACTGCTGGGCCCTGTGACCATGCACCGGGGGTCCCGGAAGGTAGAGGTCTGCTTGGTGTGGCCCAGCACCGGTTGCGAGCCCCCTCACCTCCCATCAATAACAAGGGACACGCCTGCCTTCTGGACTCGTGTGTGCAACCAGAACTTGAAGCAAATTGAATAGTGAGGTCCAGTCATCACATACAAACATATACACAGACACACACAAACACACAAACATATACACAGACACACACAAACACAAACACATACATACACAGACAAACACACAGACATACAGACACACATATACAGATACACACAAACATATACATAGACATACACACAGATACACACACGGAGACACACACAGAGACAAACAGCCTTACAGCCAGAAAACCCCTTCAGTCAACTATGTGCCAGACAATCTTGAGCCCCCTTGGGTTCCCCCTCAATCCCTGCTCCCCAGGCTGGCGGGAGCCCCCCCACTTTGACCGCTGAACCTGTAGACTGAGCACTGAAGCCCACGCAGGTGCCCGAAAGTGTTGGGGCCTTGGTTCCTTGCCAGCCACAGGTGGGCATCCCAGATCCCCAGCCCATCAGTGGTGCCCCTCACACCAAAGAGAGGGAACCAAACCTCGACTTGCACCCCCTGCAGGTAGGGAGCCAGACCCGTGGTCCTGGTATACCAGAGACCTGCTTCCACCATTGGACTCCGGCAGAAGTGAGAACACAATGGCCCAGGACGGAGCGAGAGGCCCGGCAAGACTCACCTGCACGGTTCCTGCTGGTTGGTGGCTGCTGGCAGGTGCATTAGGGGTGTCTGAGCAGTCCCCGTTCCCCTGGGCTCTCAGGGTCCATGTATCTCCTCCCTGTCCTCTTTTTCTTGGTGCAAATCACCAGCTCGGCCAAGCTCCAGACCTTCACCGTCACCTGCAAGGAGAAGAGAATGTGAGGGCAGGAGCCAGGGGGCACAGCCTCCCGCTCAAGGTGCCCAGGGACTGCACTTGGCTCCCCGTCGGTCTCTCATGGATCCACAGGTCTTCAGAGCAAAGAGAGGGACCACTGCCCCTGATGGCGTGGACCAGGGGCCCACAGATGCCTCCCCACACACAGACCTAGGATGCCACACTGAGACGCAGAAGGAGAAGGCACTGGGGACATGCTAATAAGAGACTCTCCCATGGATGGACTCCTACCAACTGCCCACTGCCCACGGGCGGCTGGCCTTGCTCTATTTTACAGCCAACCATATCACCCGTGGTTCCTACAACACAGCTGCTGAATTTTTTGTTTTTGAGCTTTGGGGCCACACACAAAAGGTGGTGCTCAGGGTTTACACCTGGCATTGGGCTCAGAGACCGTCCCTGGTGGTGCTGGGGAGGCTGGAGGGGCTCTCTGCGCAGTACCGGGGGTCAAACCCAAGTCAGCAGCAGGCACAGCTGGGCCCTAACCCTGGGACTGCCTCTCTGGCCCCTACTACAGCTGCTGCTGATTCAACCAAGCAGCCTCCTGTCTGAGCTCACTCAAGGGGAGAAGGCGAGCGAAGCATCTTGCTCTGTACCAGGTGCTGTCACCCATCAAGAAACATCGGCTCTGAAAACTTCAGGAAAGGGGTGCCACATCCCTCCTTCAAGCCCAGAAGCCCCACCCACGTCTCGCCGACACCACATCAGCTCATTTACGGGCCTTGCTCAAATAAATCTCGAAAGAGATCACCTAGCTGCAAAAATGTCTCAGGCACCCGGCTGAGACCTGCCTCCTGGGTGCTGAGAGGGGGCGGGCTCCCCACCCAAAGAAAACCCCAGCACCCAAACCCCCAAAGTCACCATTCAGTTAAAAATTTAACTCCAGCTGGACAGCGCAGTTAAGAATTCTGGATCTGGACAGACCAGACCACTGCAGCCCTGCTCGCCGCGTGGAGCAGTCTATGGAGTTTTGGAGGGCGGTAAATGGCTCAGCCCCCTGGCCGAGTCCAACATAGCTCCGAGGATTAGCAGACAGGAGGGGGTGGGAGGGGAAGGGGGCACGCTGGCCAGACTTGGAGGCGGGGATATGGGCTCCTCCTCCCATTCCCTCCCACCTCTATAGCCGGTGGGTGTGGCTGCTGGCTCGCAGCTTCCACAGCCAGCAAAGCCGAACTAGAGACAGACCAGACCCACAGCTGCAATGGCGCGCGGCCACTCTGCAGCCGCACAAGAGGCTTACATAATAATGAACGTTAGGACCAAGGTCCTTCCCAGTGTCTTTCACATTTAGACACTGTAATGATCATTCTAGTTGCAACAACTTGGGGAAGTTGATGGGGAGTGGGGAATTATAATGTCACACTAGAACTCACTATTGAATATACATGTAGAGACTTATATCATAAACCATCAATATCTGTAGGGCAAGCCACAAAGTGTAAGAGAAGAGAGAGAAATACAGAGAGAGAGATAGAGAAAGAAAAGGTGCCTGCTATAGGGGCAGGCTGGGGTGGGTGGGAGGGAGTGTGGGGACATTGGTGGTGGGAATGGGGCACTGGTGGAGGGCTGGGTGCTGGAACACTGTATGACAGAGACCCAATTATGAACATCCTTATAATTGCATAGCTCATGGTGGTATAATAAAACTTTTTTTTAAAATTCTGGATTTTTCTGGAGCACACGCGACCAACTGCGACATCTCCAATATCCACAACACTGACAGCCCAGTAGGAACGCACCAGATTGGAGCGAACTGACAAAGAAGCCAACCAATCTCAACTAACACAAACACGAACACAGAAGCCTAACTAGCAACAACCTCTTAATAAACCCTCAGACAAAGATACAATGCCCCCAAGGGGAAGATACAACAATTTCCACAAATTTTCTTTTTCTAAAATTTTTTTTTATCATCCCATTAGCCAATTGGTGGTTACAAGCAATATAAAATAAAATGACTGTGGGCTTGCTCTGGGGGCAGGCTGGAGGGGTGTTGGGAGAATGGAGACAGTGGTGGAGGGGTTGGAATACTGAATACCTGCAACAAACCAGCATGCATGAATTTTTAAACTGCATGTTTAAATGAAGTGGGCGGTGGGTGGGGAGAAACATCAGCTCTGCTCTGATGATGGACTCGGAGGTGGCGGGGAGCCGGGGCGGGTGTGACGGAGAGCGAAGCTTCTCCCAGCCGTCCACGTGGCCTGTCTCTGATCAAACAGCTCCCTTCAACCTGCTCTCAGACACCAGGAAGGGTAGGATTTCAAAAGGTGTTGAAAAATAATAGCCCCATTCTGAGCTTCCCCATCATCAGGCTCCAAGAAATCCCTCAGACCCCTTGGCAAATGGAAACAGAGAAGAGAAGGAAGGGGGAAACCCAACACCGCCTGATTAGGAGCAGGAAGCGGGTGACTTTCACTCAGGAAAGGAAGGGGCATTGGGTGGCACTTGCTCGAAGCACCCAGAGCCTCCCTTCTGGCCTGGTTCGCCCCTGGGGACTGCAGTTACTGAGGACAGGGCCCGCCCCTGGCCAGAGGCCAGAGCCCCCAGATCCCCAGGACCCCTCTCCTAGCACTGGGA
The DNA here is from genome assembly GCA_021461705.1 of Cryptotis parvus. NCBI lineage: Eukaryota > Metazoa > Chordata > Mammalia > Eulipotyphla > Soricidae > Cryptotis > Cryptotis parvus. The sequence continues at coordinate 57,986 of JAJIBD010025324.1, read as the reverse complement.
CAGGTTCGCTGAGACTCAATCACATTACCATGGTCAAAATTTGTCCCAGAATAATGTTAAACACAAAACAGGGTTCTCCAGGACAAGGCAAAGACCTGAACCGTGTTCGCCCGACTGAACTGAACTAGAGCATACTAGAAAATTCAACAAAATGAAGCAAGCGGGGCCAGAGAGATAGGGCGGCGGGTGAGGCGCTTGCCATGCATGTAACCAACCTAGGGTTCGATGCCGCCGGCACTCTATAGGGTTCCCTGAGCCCTTGCCAGGTCTGAGCACAGAGCCAGGAGTCAGCCCTGAGCACCTCTGGGTGTGGCCTCAAAAATCCAAACCAAACCAAACAAGCAAAATAAGGAAAGAAACAAGACTTGGCGCTGGGGAACTAGCTCCAGTGGTAGAATACTGGCCCCCGGGCAGCGCGAGGGCCCGGGTTCAACCCCCAGCAGGATCTGGTTCCCCCTCACAGCACAGCTCAGCACAGTCCTCAGGACCCCAAGCACCACGGGGGCCCGAGGCATTCCCTAGGATCTGAGTATTACCTAGCACTGCTGGGAGCGGCTCCTATTTCCAAACACGGGAAGCAAAACAAAACCTCAGACTTCCACCAACTCCCCCCCAGCACGGAGAAGGGACTAAGGTTCTGTACCCACGTCCCAGGGGGATCAGACACCTCCAATACACTCAGGGGGCTCCGGCCTGCAGTGCACCCTGGGGCAGACACGCCACCTGAATTCACAGCTGCATGCTTCCATCCTTCCCCAGGCAGCTTTCATCCAGCCGGTCCAGAATGGGGAGAAGGGATGGTGGGAGGCTGGGAGCCGGAGAGGAGGGAGGGAAAGGCCAGGCAGCCAAGGCTCCCTGGAGGCCAGGGACAGAGGGCGGCCGAGCCCTGGGCTGGTTTGCTAGTTACATGCCCTTGGAAGCCTGACGGGCAGCCCGGCTTACACAGCCTCCCGGAGTTTGAAAAATCTGCGACTATCTCTCCAGGCTGCGGGAGAGTCCAGGAGTTAAGGTGGGTCGCCTCGCGTGCAGCTGACCGCGGTTTGAGGCCCCAGAACCACAAGGGAGTCGGAGCTCTGCCAGGAGTGATCCCTGAGGCTCAGAGCCGGGCAGGAAGGCTAAGCCCCTCTGACTGGGGGTCACCCCACCTTTCCCCATAAATAAATAAGATTCTGCCTTTCCGAGCGAGCTCTGGGCCAGTCTTGGGGGTCTAGAGGGTAAGATACACGACAGGCGACACCTGGGCCACCAGCCACTGGCTCCGGCCATCAGCTGGCCATGCCTCTCTCTCTCCCCGCTCTCTCCCTCCCTCTCTCTCTCTGCCTCTCTCGTTCCCTAACACACACATACACACACACTTATACACACATCACATATACTAAAATACCTACACAGGGGCTGGGTGACAGCACAGCAGGTAAGGTGTTTGCCTTGCATGCGGTGGGCCCTGGTTTGATCCCCAGTATCCCATATGGTTCCCCGAGCACCACCAGGGAGTAATTCCTGAGTGCAGAGCCAGGAGAAACCCCTGAGCATTGCCAGGTGTGACCCAAAAAGCAAAAAATAACAACAAAATACATGCACAAATTCACAGATAAACTCATGCACGTACAGTTGCACACACACATACACACAAACACATACACATACTTATCCACACATACACATGTACTAAAATACCTACACACATACACACAAAACACGCACATGTGCACACCTCCCCAAGATACACACATACTTACAAACATACACACATATACACACCCACACCTCTACACACATATACGTACACACCTGCCCATACACATGCGTCCCCACACACCACCACACAGATTTACACACCTGCACACACACATGAACCCCACTCCCCACTCAACACACACCCCTCTTAGGTGACGTGGGGCCTCTGTGCTCACCCTGACACACTTGCTCTCACTCTCAAGTCCCTGCGGAGGCAGCCTCAGTCGGGGTCCACTGCGCAGCCCCCCACCAGAACCCAGCCCTGCCCCTCCTGCCTCTCCAGCAGCCCCTGCCGGGCTCATGTGCCTTCCAGGAGGCCCCGGGTACAGACACTGTCGCCTGTTCCCTTCTGCGGGGGCCGTGGACAAAGGACCACCAGCTCCCTGTGAAAGTCAGGATCTCGCGAGACTCAAGTGAGTGGCCACAGAGAGACTCCGGCTCCACGCGCCTCTGACCGCAGGAGCAGCTGAGAATCTTCCGCCGCAGCAAAGCCACAAGCTCCGAACACTCTTTGGACCCTCTCCAGGATGGATCAACTCTGCCAAGCTCCACTCAAAGCTGCCATGAGCCGACCTTGACTGACCGGCGGCTACTAGCCCCCTGGCTCTGCTGGCCCAGACAGAACCTGCCTCTCCCGCCGCTCTGCCCCAATGAGCAGAGAAGGGAGTCCCTGAGCCTCTATCCCCAAGGCAATGCCCCATTCCTGGGGCTCGGTGACCCACCCCTTAGCGTCTGGTTTCCTCAAGCTGCAACCATGGGCGCGACCCCGGGAAGAGCCATGGCTCCTCCAGGGCACCTGCCCCTGATGCTGGCGCGGCTGGTCCAGCGTCACTTTTCCATGCACCGCCCCCTGGTCCGTGCACTGCTGGGCCGGCCTCTGTGCAGGCAAATCTCTTCCCAGACCACGGAGCAGACGGGCCGAGCTGCAGTTCTCACAGGCCCAGCTGCCACCGAGCTGTGGGCAGAGCCAACACACACCGCCTGGTCTCCTGGGCACAGCCCCCAGAGGCAGCCCAAGCCACTGGGTAGCTCTAGGAAAACCGCCTCACTGTGTACTGGGCGCCCTTCAGGGCGATGGTGCCGGTCTGTCCCTCTGTCATGGAAGCTGAAGATCCCAGGACCCCCTCGCCGCCCCATACGCAACGCACACACACACACACACACACACACACACACACACACGGCGCCTGGTCCAGGTGCCACCCTCACGCCAGGCCTTGGCCCCGTGTCTTGGTCTCACCGTGTCCAAATGGAAAATAACACTCCACTCAAAAAAAAAAGAAAATCCCCTTCCAACAGGATTTCATGGAAAAATGAGATCACAGAAAATGCGGGAGGTGAGCTGAACTGGTGTGACGGCCCCCCACCCCCCGCCCGACACGTTCATTTTCTTTTTTTAAGAATCCCAAGAGGCTTGTTCACCAGCAGGGGTGGGGAGCGGGCGCCTCTGGGGAGACCCTCATTCAGAGAACCACCCCCTGCCTACAGTGGGAGCGTCAGCACTTCAGCAAATAGGGCACGCAGGCCCCTTCCCGAAGCCCGGCTCTCAGTGGCCCCTGCCGCCTCGCACTGGCACCAGGGGACCCCGAGGTACCGCAGCAGGACTGTGAAATGGACCATCAGCCCAACCCCACCCAGGTAAGGTCAACACGGCGTCTCCGCCAGGGGCCAACCACAACTTTCCTACACCCCCGAGCCCAGCTCGCGGCGCTAACGTGGGACATTAATTAAAAGTGCACGAAGAAGCAAAGGCTCCGGCTTTTAAAAGTCATCTGGGCGCTCGCCTCTCCGTGCCGCAGACTTTCCGAGCCACCGACCGTTTGACATTTGGTGACGCTGTTTGTTTTAATCGAGAAGGGGAAAAGTGGTGAGGCTCCTGGTTCCTTTCTCAGGTGCCTTGATTTATTGATTGGCAAACGGCCACGCTTACTAGCTGCTAACGGGGCGGGGGTGGTTTGCAGGGGAGGGTGCCCCTCCCTGAGCCAGCGTGTGGCTGCACTGACACTGCCCCGTACACACACACACACACACACACACACACACACACACACACACACACACACACAGAGTCCATACACCTCAGGGCAGCCGCTTTCTGAACCAACACCCATGGCGTGGTACAATTTCAGCAAGCTGAGTCCTGGTGGCTTGGGCACAGGGAATAAACTCTTCTAAACTCTTCTCTCTTCGGCTTCCTCCCGACTGCACGCAGGACTCACTCCTGGCCTCCTGGCGGTGCTCACAGGACTGACCATATGAGATGCCGGGAATCCAATGAGGTCAGCTTATGGCAAGGCAAGAGCCTCACCCACTGTGCCTCTCTCTGGCCTGAGGGGACTAAACTCGTGATGGTTCTCAAACGTTTGCTTTTTTTTATTTTGGAAATTTAATTAAAATTGTTGTTGTTATTTCTGGGCCCTACCAGCGGCGCTCAGGGCTTTCTCCTGGCTCAGAGATCACCCAACATGCTGCCAGGGATTGAATCCGGGTCAGCCACACGCGGGACATGAGCCTTCTTTCTCCACTGTACCAGTTGCTCCAGCCCCTTCAAGAAATTTCCATGAAGGCCCCACGATTTACAAAGTTATTGACAGTCAAAGTTATTTCAAGTATCCAATCAACTCCCCCACCCCACCGTCCAGGTTCCCTCCCACCCCGCCTAAGCCCCCAGCCTGCCTCCTTGATAGGAATGCTTCTATAAGTCTGGTTCAACTAGCTCCAGCATCTTTCTGAGAAAGCCAGAATCGGGTGGGTGATGTAAGTGGGGACCTGCCAGGCCATTGGAAGCCTTGGATTTCTCTGGGCCTCGGGGCGTTCAAGCACCCCCCATCTCCAAGGCAGGCAGATGTGGGAACCTCTATCGGCGAAGCACAGACGGGCCGGGAGCAGGGAGACTAAGGAGTCCTTCTCCCGGGCTAGTTGTGACCCGGTGGCCGAGCCCTGAGCGCCATCCTCCGCCATGCAGCCCCTCCAGAGCCCAGAGCCTGGTGGTCCTGCAGTGGCGAACATTTGGGCTTCGTACTCTCTTCCCCATGGGTCCCCCATTGTGGAGTATGTCCTCTTTTCTCATGATGGACACAACGTGACCGTATCATCCCCCAGAATTTCCGGTTCTGCAGCCTGATTGTGCTCACGGTGTGCACCCGGAGTGGGCTTAGAGGCCTCACCTTGGGCGGTGAGTTAATTTGGGTTAATTCTTAGCACACATGTGGCGTGTGCCCTCAGTGCCCCCTACAAGACTTGTGGGGGCAGATCTAAGCCTCTGCAGGAGCATGAGAGAGCCCCACTCAACCTCCATCTTCCCGGAGCTTCTTCCCTGTCACGCTGTCTCGGCGTGAGGCCGAGACCCGACAAATTGGGTTCCTGTGACTTTGGAGTCAGCCTCCCACAGTGGGTTTCAGGAGTTTGCAACGTCATAGCATGTATTGGCATGCTGGGCGGGGCCCATGTTCTAGGAGCGGGAGGCCTATATGCTGGGGTGGGGCTTGTGGTGAGAGGGTGGAGCTTGCATCATGGGGCGGGGCCAGACTTCTAGGGGCAGGGCCTGCATGTTGGGGAGGGGCCTCCATGCTGGGGCGGGGCCTATGTTCTAGGGGCGGGGCCTGTGTGTATCTTATCCAAGAAGGGACACTTGGTCATTTGAACAGAGCCAGCTGGGATGTGCTGCCGCTTTCCTCCACTGCGTGCCCTGCACCAGTGGCCACAACGCCTGAAGCTCAAAACAAAAGCTGCTTCTGATCAACCAGCTCGCATCCGAGCTGCTGGTCGGAGCCAGGGTCCCCAGCATCTTTGCCACTGGAGACAGGACCTCAGGGAAATGGGGGCCAGGCTGAGGAGCCCCGAGAGGGGCATCAGCGGAACTGTGACTTCTGCCTCCTGACCCAAATTCAGTTGGAACCCACGAGGGTCTCAAGCAGGGCCACGCCCGGGGCAGCCATTGTACCACGTGAAGCCTGGTCCCAGCTCTGACTGCTTCCAAGTTGCTGGCCACGCTCCGCCTCCCCAGGGCCAATCTGAAATAACAGGCGCTGCCCAGCCACTGGGCTCAGGGTTCTCCCAGCCAGACCAGGCCCCACCCATCCATGGAAAAGTACCGTCTTCTGGGGGTGGGGCTGAGCTGAGATTCCTTCTGGGGTCCCGTGGACCCACAAACAAGAAGCAACCCCTCCCCCATGCCCCCACTCCGCACCTCGGGCCCCCACCCCAGAATGGCAATGCCCCAATGGGCCAGAGCAGCAGGAGTGGCCAGTGGCTGGGCAAAGGCCCGCCCAGTGGCGGCGCACACCCCAGGCCCACATAGCTGAACAACTGGCAGACCTGGGAGAAAGGGGGGGCATCGAGCCCCCACACTTGAGTCTTATCACCAGCACCAGACTGGAAGGTCACAAAGCGGGAGGCAGACGGCATAAATGGTGGCTCTGAGTCTGTGCAAAGTTCTGGCAGGAGGAGACTGAGGTGGGGGATGGGGTGGACCCCCGATCCCTGGCGTGCCCACCTGACGGGGCATACCAGGAGGCCAGCAGGCCCCGCGCCAACAGTCGCTCTCTGTTCTGAAGGCAGGGCCTGGCAGCTGCTCCCCACGCACATAGGTTTTCTCCTCCTGGAGGACCCGCCTTCCCTAGCCAGGCCCCCGTCCCCAAGTTTCGGCCAAACCCCAGGCCTTGGCCACAAACAGGGGCCCTTTCTTTGGAGGACTCCGCCACCCGGTGCGAGGTGCCAAACCGCCTAGGAAAAGGGCTTCCCGGATGGTCCATGGGGGAACCCACCAACAGCCCTGGCCCGGGCTTTTATTTGAGGCTGGGGGGGAGATTGTCCAGCCTGATGCAGACACGTTGGCAAATCTCTCGTGAGTCCAAGGTGCTGAAGGCAGAAAGCGGCTTGGGCCATCGGCCACTGTTTCCCTGCCCCCAAGGCCAAGGGGACCATAAAAAAAGCAAAAAATTGCAGAAGCGATTCCTTCCAACCCCACCCCCCCAACCGCCCCAACGGAGGCAGGAGGCCTTGAGAGTTACAGACAAGTCACAGACATGCTGGGGGCGCAGGCTGGTTTCTGGGTTTAAAATAAAACTTCCTTGCGGGCGCACACAGAACCCAGTTGTGAAGGGGGAAGGAAAGTGCCAGGCGTGTGGGACAGACTCAGATTTATGGGACTTGCTGAAAGCCTCAAGGACGTCACCAGAAAGGGCCCACCCAGGGTCCGGCCCCAACTGTAAACAGGACCGGAGCCTCGTGTACCGCGCCGGGCGCCTCTACCTCTGAGCCACCCTTGTTGCCCTCGGCCCTGGTGTCGGGTGGGCCGAGAGCGAGACCCCCCAGGGCTATATATACAGAGGGGCACACACACTCTCGGGCCCCCTCAAGATAAACACGGGCTCCGGCCGCCTCCACCGTCTGCAGGCGGCCACAGAGCGTCATAAATGCACTTGGGGTTTTTACGGTCTGCCCTCCAGGTCGTTTAGTCCACCCCAGCTGGGCAGGAGAGAGCTTTCTCAGCAAGCCCTGGTCAGGCTCACGAATCCCTTCATGAAACTGGCCTCCATAACAAGTCAACACCGGCCGCATGCCGCTCACACTGCAGGCTTGGGCCCCTGGAGCTGAGCCTGCAAATCCCCGGGCGTGCTGTCCTCTTGCCTTTTTTCCCTGGGCCCCCAACCCCCGTGAGATACTGGCAGACAGTTTTCCTCGGGCTGGATTTTAAAAAGTAAGAGGCGCGGGATTTCTGGGCAGGGTTAGGGTGCAAAGATGGGAGCGCTGAGCGTCACCTCGCCAGCACCCCTCCCCAACAACAGCCCAGTGGCCCGAGTGTCAGAAAGAACCGAGAATGGTTCCTGTGTTGAAATCTACGTTGTCTGGGCCGCATGGAGAGAGGGAGGTGGGTGGGAGCCAGAGCAGACAGGACAAAGGGAGGCGGAGGAGCCCGTCTATCCCCCTGTCTATCCCCCTCTATCCCCCTGACTATCCCCCGTCTATCCCCGTCTATCCCCCGTCTATCCCCGTCTATCCCCCTCCCCCATCTATCCCCCTGTCTATCCCCCTCTATCCCCTGTCTATCCCCGTCTATCCCCCATCTATCCCCCGTCTATCCCCCATCTATCCCCGTATCCCCATCTATCCCCCATCTATCCCCCGTCTATCCCCTTCCCGTCTATCCCCCATCTATCCCCCGTCTATCCCCTCCCCGTCTATCCCCCTGTCTATTAAGCCGTCTATCCCCCATCTATCCCCGTCTATCCCCATCTATCCCCATCTATCCCCGTCTATCCCCCCCCCGTCTATCCCCCGTCTATCCCCGTCTTCCTATCCCCATCTATCCCCATCTATCCCCTGTCTATTCCCCGTCTATCCCCATCTATCCCCCATCTATCCCCCGTCTATCCCCCTCCCCCGTCTATCCCCCATCTATCCCCCCCGTCTATCCCCCGTCTATCCCCATCTATCCCCCATCTATCACCCCTCCCCGTCTATCCCCCTGTCTATCCCCTCTATCCCCTGTCTATCCCCATCTATCCCCGTCTATCCCCGTCTATCCCCGTCCTATCCCCCGTCTATCCCCCGTCTATCCCCCATCTATCCCCCCGTCTATCCCCTGTCTATCCCCGTCAATCCCTGTCTATCCCCGTCTATCCCCGTCTATCCCCATCTATCTCCCCATCTATCCCCACCCTCCCCGTCTATCCCCATCTATCCCCGTCTATCCCCGTCTATCCCCATCTATCCCCGTCTATCCCCGTCTATCCCCCATCTATCCCCCATCTATCCCTCCCCGTCTATCCCCTGTCTATCCCCGTCTATCCTTTATCCCCCGTCTATCCCCGTCTTCCCCATCCCTATCCCCCTCCCCGTCTATCCCCTCTATCCCCGTCATCCTGCTATCCCCCGTCTATCCCCGTCTATCCCCATCTATCTCCCATCTATCCCCTATCTATCCCCCTCCCCCGTCTATCCCCATCTATCCCCTATCCCTCTCTATCCCCCGTCTATCCCCCCCCATCTATCCCCTGTCTATCCCCCGTCTATCCCCCTCCCCCGTCTATCCCCATCTCTATCCCCCTGTCTATTCCCCGTCTATATCCGTCTATCCCCCATCTATCCCCGAGGGACGTCAATAGGTTTGGTTTGATTTTGTGTTACTTGACAAATGGCTGGATGGGGTGGGGTGGCGGGACTAGAGGATCCTCCCAATCATAGTCTAGCTCTCCACAAAGAGACCAGAATGGAGCTGGAGTGATAGCACAGCCTGGAGGGCGTTTGGTCCCTGGCATCCCATATGGTTCCCTGAGCACTTCCGGGAGTAATTCCTGAGCAAAGAGCCAGGAGTAACCCCTGGGCGTCGCCAGTGTGACCCAAAAAAGCAAAAAACAAAAAACACAAAGAGCCCAGAAAGGGAGCTCTAAAAAGATACCAGGGCACAGTGAGGAGGGTGTTTGCCTTACAGCGGCCGCCCCAGGTTAGATCCTGGCGTCGCAGATGGTCCCCAAGTACCCCTAGAAGTACTTCCCGAGTGCAAAGCCAGGAGTGATTCCTGAGCATGTCAGGTGTGGCCCAAAACAAAGACAAACAAACCAACAGATAATACCAAAGGTTCAAACTTGACATTTCTCAGAGAGAGACAGAGTCAGAGACAGAGAAAGCGAGAGAGACGCCCGTCCAGCCTTAAGAGAAGTGGAAGACGGTGCGCCTTCTCGGAGCACACGTGCTTTCAGCCAAGTCATACAATTAAAAGCTCGTAAAGGGAACTGTGTTCTTCATAATGGAAGAGGTTCCCCAGAAGTGTCTTGGCAAGGGTTGGGGAGCACCAGGGTCCTGAGGGTAGAGGGGTGCCTTAAATCTGCCTTGATCCCGTCCCAGAGTAAAGATGATAATCCCCCTCCAAAAAGCAAACTGAAAGGGCAGGAACCTGGTAAGCCCAGGGCGCCGCTGTCCCGGAAAGGTGATGAGCGACAGACCTGGGGTTTTCAGAAAGAGAAAATGGTTTGGCTTTGACACGCAGGAATGTGTAGCAAAGTCCTCGGATAAGGACCGTCCGGCTCTGACCTCAGGGGCTCTCCTACAAGGTGGGGCAGTGAAGCCCCCAGGCTCAGCATGGCCTGCCTGCCCACCCATAGTGGGCACATACACAGTTTGGGGAACTTGGCAATGAGACGGAAGGCGGGAGCTCTTCAAGACTTGACATTTCTGGACAAAAGCGGGAAGTCTGGCAATCCCAGTGCGTCTACACTGGAACACACCACGGACTAAAGTCATATTTGCGGGGCCAGAGCGATAGCCCAGTGGGTAGGGCGTTTGCCTTGCATGCGGCCGGCCCATGCCGGCCCGGGTTTGATCCCCGGCATCCCATATGGTCCCCCGAGCACCGCCAGGCGTAATTCCTGAGTGCAGAGCCAGGAGTAACCCCTGAGCATCGCCGGGTGTGACCCCAAAAGCAATAAATAAATAAATAAATAAATAAATGAATGAATAAATAAATAAATAAATAAATAAATAAATAGAAAAAAGTCATATTTGCTCCTGCGTCCCGGCAGCTCCACACAGCAGGCCTCCCTGGGGCTGCTTCCTTTCTGGCTCCCACTGTGATGGTCCCTGTGAGGCCGTTTCTGGCAAAAGGCATCCCCAGCCTTTCCCAGTTAGCATGCGAGGTGCGTGGGCGCATACAACATCCGTCACTGACACCCCGAGGCTGCAACGGGACCCAGGGACCAGCCCCAGCACCCTGAGAATCCCTCTGCAGGACAGACAGAAGGACACTCAGCGCTGGGACACTCAAGTCCTCCACCTTGAAATGAGCCAAGTTTAGGCGTGGGGTATTTAGTGACGGGCCAACAGCCTCCGCGAGATCCCATAGACCCAAAGTCACGGCATCTCCCACCTCCTCTCTGGAGCCGCTGTGGGGTCTGGGGTCTCTAGGAGGCCGGAAGACAGCTCAGTTAAGTTTGGGGGCGGGCACCCATCGAATGTGAGGGACCTGTTGGAAGATGCTCTGGGCACCCAGGCAGGGAAAACAGCGAATGACACGTGACTGCGTGGGAGGACTCCAGGCGCAGAGAGCAGAAGGTGAACACAGTGGTGAGAAGGGGCGCCCAGGGGTCCCTGAGAGATCCTGGAGTGGGCGGAGCCAATCCATCACGTAGAGATTGAGTCCAACAAGACTCACCCAGGAGGCCGCCCCAATCCCAACCCGGAACCTGGGGGCCCGGAACAGAGCAGCCGCCCGCTCTGAGCGCCGGCACCAGGAGAGAAGGGCAGGCCGGATGCCAAAACCGTCAAACTGTGGCCCAAGAGGGCCAAGGCGGGAACGGCGCTAGGCCAGGCCACACTCTGAGCTCTCGGGGACAGAAGCGGTGACGGGGAGCCAGGCGCAGGGCTGCGGTGAGCCAGCAGAGAACTAGGGCAGGGAGGAGCCAGCGTCTGTCCCCGAGGGAGCCCCCACCCCCCCGGCCCTCACCCCATTCTCCCGGCCTGTCTCCGACCTGTGGCATTGGACACCACGACAGGAGGCCCCAAAGAAGGGGAAACGTGAGGGAGGGCAGCAGCCCCCCGGGGCCTCACCTGTGTTCTCTGGGAAACCGAATCCCGCAGTCACAGAGAGGGTGACTGCAGAGAGACTGTCCCCGAGACCAGATCGAACCTTTTAAGGACAAGCGAGCTGGCAGCAGTGCCCATGGGCCCGGGGCACTGGGCACCAGGGAGCCACGTCCCTCCCTGGCGCCGCCGGCGGGTGTGGAGGGGGGCTGCTCTCAGAAGGGGACTGCCCGCACCACTCACACCCCCACCTGACCGCGGCAACAGGGGGGTGTAGCTTCACAACCAACACCCACTCCTGACTCCTGGGGCTGGCGCGGGGAGGTGAGCTCAGGTTTCCCCAGCGCTGTGGCTAGAAAGGCCCAACCCGGTTATTATTCGTTCCAATTACCCAGAGGAAGGGGAGAGAGAAGACCCCCTCGGAAGCTAAGGGTCAGCTCCTGAGAGCTAAGAAGGCAGATCTTCTGGGTGCCTACTTATGTGCCTTGGCACCAGGACTGGCAGACCTTAAAGTCTGATGGGTGGAGAACGAGGGATCACCCAGGATTTCTGGGTGCCTGTCAGGGGAGGGCAGATGGCACCAAAGAGCATCGGCTCAAGGGAGGAAGTGGAAAGGAGTGACCTGACCACGTGCCCAGGATGTGCTCACAGAGGGCCGTGGCAGCCACGGCATCTACCTGGGGCCAACGTCACAGGTCTCACGGCACTGGGTTGGAGCAAAACCGCATATGCACGAGAAGGTTCACAGAGCACAAAACTCCACTTACCTCTGAGTTGGGCTGGAGCAACAGCACAGCGGGGAGGGCACCTGCCTTGCACACGGCCAAACCTAGGTTCCATCCCCAGCACCCCGCAGGGTCCCCGGAGTCCTACCAGAAGGGATCCCCGAGCAGTGCAGAGCCAAGAGTAAGCCCTGGGCATAGCCGGGCGTGGCACAAAACAAGCCTTCCAAAAATCAGACTATTACTGGGGCTGGATAGTACAGTGGATAGGGCTTTTGTCTTGCACGCAGCCGACCTGAGGATCAATTCCTGGCATCCCGTAGAGTCCCCCGAGCACTGTCAGGAGTAATTCCTGAGTGCAGAGCCAGGAGGAACCCCTGAGCATCGCTGGGTGTGACCCAAAAAGCAATACATAAAATCAGATTATTTCATGATATGTCAGTCCCGGGTCGGAGGTGGGATCTAGAGTCAGATGGTGCTTTGTGTGGGGCAGGGGGTCGGCAGCAGCCCCGACCTCATCCATTCCCCACCGGAAGCCAAAAGTTTCCTCCATCCTGGTGGTGACCACCCAAATGGTGTCCCGATCTCGTGGGGGGGAGGTCACCCCTTACCTCCTAGGAGAACCACAGCTTTCTGCAACGATTTGCTTTCCGTTGCTGTTTTTAGTATTTTTTTAATTTTGCATCCCACCCGCCCGATGCTCAGGGGTCGCTCCTGGTGGTGCTTGATGGAGGATGGGATGCCGGGGCTCATACCTGGGTTGGCCATACGCAGGGGAAATGCCTTAACCACTGTACTAGCTCTCTGACCTCTATTTTTAGTAATTTTAATATAGTTTTACTGGGGGGTCTCCCACATTTTTATTGAGGTGTTCTGATGTGTGATACTGTTAATAATAGTTTTTATGTGATTTGCTTTAAGGGGGAAAAAAACATTGAAAAGACCAGACATGGCTGGAGATCGGAGACTCTGGGTCACAGAGGCCCCACGCTGGTAAACAACAAGAGTCGAGACAGATGGCATCTGCTCGTGTGCCAGCAGAACAGCTCCGGTAGACGGGCCCTGGGGCCCAGGGCTCCAGACCCAGCATTCCAGCAGGTTCCTCCAGAGGCAGGGACCTGGCCTATGCTAACCCACTGACAGGTCTCCGCTGTTCCCGGAGGGCTCCCACAAGCTGTGCAGAAACCACACTCATTCCAGACCTTTCCCCGGGGCACAGGCCCGTGGCCTCAGCTCCAGGACTTGGCAGAGCTCTGCTGGTCTGGAAGGCAACAGGGCTAGTCCGGGGATCAGGAAATGGATACGGTGATGGGTATTTAGATTCGTTCTGAGGTCCCCAAGCCCCTTCAGGGTTCCCTGGCTCTTCCTTCTTCAGGAGGCCCAACGGGCAGCTCTGCGCTGCACCCCTGGGCAGCCTCACTGGTAACAGCAGACCCTGGGCACAGCCTATTCCCTGCCCGATACCAGCTCCACAAAATTCCCTGCCCTTATCCTCAAATTCCAGGCCGGTGCCAGAGCAATCGCCCAGCACTTGCCTTGGACTCAGCCCACCCAGGTTCAATTCCAGCATCACCACATCTGCCCCCCGAGCACTGCCAGGAGTGATCCCTGAGTGCAAAGCCAGGAGTAAGCCCTGAGCACCCCCAGATGTAGTGCAGAAACAACTCCAGGTCCAGATTTCCACACAGGGGCTATTTCTGATGCTGGGCGCACAGTCACAGCAGCAAAGCTATGGGAATATGACATCACGAAGCCTGTCCTGGCCGCCACCCAGTAAAGCAAAAAAAAAGCCTGGATCCACTCCAGCCCCCAAACAGCCCAGTCACAAGCAGGGGCGGGCCAGAGACCACTGGGTGTGCCACTGATGTCTGGACACATCCTCCTTCCTTCCCCTAACGCATTTTCATTCTGTGATGCCTTCCTCCAGCATGCAGGAAGCTCCACTATCCACTTCCTCCAGCACACAGGAAGCTCCACCCCCACTTCCTCCAGCACACAGGAAGCTCCACCCCCACTTCCTCCAGCACACAGGAAGCGCCACCCCCACTTCCTCCAGCACACAGGAAGCTCCACCCCCCACTTCCTCCAGCACACAGGAAGCTCCACCCCCACTTCCTCCAGCACACAGGAAGCTCCACCCCCACTTCCTCCAGCACACAGGAAGCTCCACCCCCCACTTCCTCCAGCACACAGGAAGCTCCACCCCCACTTCCTCCAGCACACAGGAAGCTCCACCCCCACTTCCTCCAGCACACAGGAAGCTCCACCCCCACTTCCTCCAGCACACAGGAAGCTCCACCCCACTTCCTCCAGCACACAGGAAGCTCCACCCCCACTTCCTCCAGCACACAGGAAGCTCCACCCCCACTACCTACTGCACACAGGAAGCTCCACCCCCACTACCTACTGCACACAAAGTTGGCCTGTTTCCTAGACAGTCAGCGGAGAAATTGGTCTGAGTTGGAAATCAGGAAGTCAGCTCTACCCTTCTCCTGAAGAGAGTACAGCATCCAAGGTGTGGACAGGAAATTGGAATCACAGAAGGAGCTTCTCTGGGAAGCCCAAGAGATAGCACAGGGGTTTAAGGCACAACCCTGGCAGCACCTGACCCAGGTTCAATTCCCCACACCACAGTCCCGCAAGTACTCCCAGATGAGGCCTGGAGGTCCCATGCAGCACCACAGTGGGGTGACCCAGACACTCCTCAGAACCACAGGTCATCCTGGGCCCTTACACTGACCACATGTCCAGATGGCCGAGAATCACTGGGGTCCCCTCCCACCGCAAAGAGAACAGCTCCCCTCCTACCCCAACTCTGACAAGCCCGGCTCAGCCAATTCCTAGGAGTCGAGACAGATGTGGCCTCTTTGGCTAAGGCTCCCTCCCATGTCCCCAAGGAGAGACCACATCCCCAAAACAAAGCCCCCACAAGCCCAGACCATCCCAAAGAGGCAGGTTTGTCCCTTGATTAAAAGCATATATGGCAGGGCCAGAGCAACAGAACAGTGGGGAGGGGCGTTTGCCTTGCACGCAACAACCCAGGTTCGATCTCCAGCATCCCAAAGGGTCCCCTGAGCACCGCCAGGGAGTAATTCCTGAGTGCAGAGTAAGCCCCGAGCACTGTCAGGCCTGGTCCCCAAAAATAGACAGTGTCCTATGCAGCTCACCCTGACAGAACAGACACCCCGCTCCTGCCTGTCCACATAGGGGAGCCTAGGGCCTGGGAAGGACGAAGAGGGTCTCAAGTATGTGTGTGTGTGTGGGAGACATGGGGGCTCCCCAGGTGCCAGCTGACAGGGGGACAAGCACGGGCTCTGACCTTGACACTGGGCACTTGGCCACTTTCTCCTGTCCCAGTCTGGACACTGCTGTCTCTGCAAGGTGACCTCTGACCTTTCTCCCACAACCCAACACTGACACCAGGGGAGTCACAGGCCAGCCACACCCCCAAGAAAACTATGCATGGAACCAGCCCCCAGCCCTACCCCAGTCCCTATCTCCTGACCCCCGGCCTGGAAGTCCTCCCACACAGCTCTGTCCACTCTATCACCTGCCATCTCGGGCAATGTCCGGTTCTCCCCGGGGCCTCTCACCTGCTTTTGCACCCGATAGGGGCTGAGATGTTTCTGGTCCATCCGGACTGACTTTGCTGGGGCTGTGAATCACCCCCTGGGGCCTGTCACCCAACTATGCACATGTCTCCTCCCAGATCGGGCCGCAAGACCACCCGTCCCTGCCCCCCAGCGCCCAGGGAGGCCGCCTGCAAACCCGCCCCCCCGTTTCTGCAACTACCTCCCCTCCCCCCCTTCCGCAGCTCTCGAGAGAAACCGGATCATGAAATGCTGAGAGCCAGCCCCGGGTTGAGGCTCTGGGCTACCGCCGGGAAGGTCCTGAGAGCCGAAGCCAAGAGCATTCCCCGAGAAGCTGCCAGATCCCTCTAGAATAACGCCTGGCGGGGCCTGGGGAGAGAGACAGAGACAGAGAACATGCCAGGAATAAACGAGGCCCCACAGCCCACCCACCTTCGTCCAAGCAAAAGCCAGTCGCTCCTCTCCTTTAGGGCGCTGTGCAGGTTCCAGAATAAAGCCCACCTCTGAGCCTCGCTGCCTCGGCCCCTCCCGCCGTGAGACCCCACATTTCTGTAGCACCAGATTAGGCGCGGCCCAAGCTCCCTGAGGCTCACAGACCAACCACTCCCCTGTGCCCGCACTCAGGGGCCCCCTGGGGCACAGGCCCCGGGGTGGGGAGAGAAATGTCCCACCTAGTGCTATAGGAGCTGAGCGAAGCTGTGGCCTCCTGTGCGTGTTTATGGGACACTGGGCTGGGCCTCCCTGGCAGCCCGCCTTGGGACGCGCGTTTCCAGACACCCAGCCCTGCCACGGGGCCGCTCCCCAGGGACAAGCTTGCAGCTACACTTTCCTGGCCACCAGCTCTGCCCTCCTGTTTCACAGAGGACTGTCGCCAGGGCCGTGTCCAGGGGACAGAGGACACTAATGCCCCGAGAGCTCGAGAGGACGGAACCAGAACCCAGTGCTCTACCACGGGCACCAGCGCCCATGTGGGCCACCCCAATACCCCCAGGCAGCCCCGCTGGGTCCCACACAGGGCACCTGCTCCACATTCATCTTCAGAGCGAGCAGACACCTGCTCAGTGCCGGGGACACACAAAGTGACGTCCCCGGGAGATTAGGAGAACTCACCGCCATCCGCAGAGAAGCAGGGACACCCCTCACTCCAGGGGTGAGGGTCCTCTCGCCGCTTGCTGGGCCCCACATGCCCACCAAGCAGCATGAGGACAATAACCAAGCCCCCAAACCAAACTGGGCCCCACATGCCCACCAAGCAGCATGAGGGCAAAACCAAGCCCCCAAACCAAACTGAACCCAGTTCCCGGAACCCACCACCCTCTTCTATCCATCGCTGAGGGATGGTGAGACCCCCCCTCCCCAAACATACCCCTCCCCTTCTCCAGAACATGGTCTGGAAATTTCCATCACTCAAGACAGTCGGATCCTCCAGGAAGGCACCCATAGAATGCCAACGCAGCCACGGACAAAGAAGTTTATAAACGCGACCCCGCCCCGAGGCTGACTGAATCTAGGAAGTTTACTGTGGAGGCTGGGGACTCAACTAAAGGCAGCTCTGCAGCAAACGCACCAGCAGGGGGTCGGGGAGAAGCTCTGCCCTGTCCCCTTCCTAGACCCCCTCCCTCGGAACCCTCACCTCAACTCCTCATACATTCAAGAGGGTGCACCCCACGGTCCTTAGCTCAGCAATCCCTTATTGGAAGTTATTTGGGGGACGGACTGCCTGGGAACTTGAGGACTCGTGCACGGAGAGTGGAGGGAAGGAAGTGGGGGGCGAGGGGGTGGATTAAGCTGTAACCAGTCAAAGGCTGGGCCACCAATGCCGGGAGAAAATTGCCTCATCCTGGGCACTTATACTTGGACACTCTCCGGAACCAGCCCTGCGGGAGGAGGCCTGCAGGGCCCTTATGTGGCTGGGCTGCTGGAGGATGCCTGGGCCACTGCCCGGGCCGTCCCTGCCTTTCTGCAACCAATTAAAGGTGGCCGGGCCCCTGACCGCACAATTCCAGGGCGCATGCCAAGTGGGGAGATGGCGCGGTTAAGCCGGGAATGTTTCGGCGCATCACGGGTGTGGAGCAAGGTTTTGTGGAGGGAGTCTTGAAGAGAAATGCTGGGATGGCCACAGCAAGCAGTGTCCAGCCTGGGGACACGCAGTCGTGGGGACTGAGTGGGCACAGAGGGCCCAGGATGGTGTTGGATGACTAGTTCTAGCTAGCTTGGGAGCTTTGCTGTTTAATCCACTTTACAGTTTAAACTATTTACACGTTCTTAAGCCAGGGCTCATGCTAATGAGATCTCTCTTTTGTGTAAACACTGATGGAGGGTGTGGCAGTTACAAGAGGCATTTTGACTCTGAATCAGCAACTTGAAATATTACTATAATCTCTGCTATGATTTCAATGTTATCTAAATTGGGCACAATTCCTCTTAATACCCACTGGTCCCATCAGGTCATGGGAATGAAGTCTATAAGTGTTACTGGTGTTTGGCACATCAAATACGACACGGGTAGCTTGCCAGTATATTCTCCACACAGATATTCTCCATACATGTGCATTCACATGCAACCATGTGTTCTCCACACAGTCATGCGTGTTCATATACACCGTTCTCCAGGCACACATATACTCCACATAATCACATATCTCTCCATAGAACCACGTATGATTCTCCATACAAGCATGTGTGTTCACACATGTTCTTCATACAACTGGCACATACAACCAATGCATGTTTTCCACACAGTTGCCTGTTCGCTGCACAGCCAAATGTGTTCACATACAACCAGGGGTGTTTATATAAAAACCATGTTCTCCGGTCACGCGTGTCCCCCAGTATAATCATGTATGTCCCCACACACCCACTGTGCTGTGACCGGCGTGAGAGGAGCCAGGCTCAGACAAATGCGTGAGGGTGAGTGCCCCTTAGCTTCCCTTCAAGTGACTTTCCTCTCACTGACACCTCTTCGGTTTCTTGTTTTTCCTTCCAACGTGAAGAGGAAGCTTTGCTGCTAACAGGCTGCACACAGGCAGGCCAGCGGCTGGTCAGAGCCTGCGGACAGCAGCCAGCCCCTTCCAGGCTACGGGCCCCACTGCCAAGGCCACTCCACAGTTCCACCCCTGACGCCCGCATCGCAGCGTGACAGACACTACACGCTATTGCCTGAAAGAACCCAACGTGGAAACCTTCATGTGGTCCCTGGTGCCTAAGGCCGGTAAAGCCACACGTGTCTGTAGCTGGGGAAACTGAGGCGTAGGAGGAAGCAATGAACAGCGGGGGCCACGTGACAAGGCTCTGAACCGACTGGCTGCAGACAGACACGGAGACATGCCTGGGCTACAGGGCGGGTGAGAAAAATCCAGGGCTCCAAAGAAGCCTCTGCAAAGCCCCGTGGGGATGCAGGGGCGGGGAGGGGGCTCCTCCAGCACCCCCCAGCGGCACAGCTCCCAGGGGAGCCCCCGCAGCCGTCCCACACTGGTGCGGCTGACAACGCCAGAGATGGGCTCACCGGGACCTGCGGCGCTGGGAGAGTGCGCATCACCTCCCCCCCCTGGGACCCCCAGAAGCATCACCTCCCCTGGGACCCCCAGAAGCATCACCTCCCCTGGGACCCCCCAGAAGCATCACCTCCCCTGGGACCCCCAGAAGCATCACCTCCCTGGGACCTCCAGAAGCATCACCTCCCCTGGGACCCCCAGAAGCATCACCTCCCCTGGGACCCCCAGAAGCATCACCTCCCCTGGGACCCCCAGAAGCATCACCTCCCTGGGACCCCCAGAAGCATCACCTCCCCTGGGACCCCCAGAAGCATCACCTCCCTGGGACCCCCAGAAGCATCACCTCCCCTGGGACCTCCAGAAGCATCACCTCCCCTGGGACCCCCCAGAAGCATCACCTCCCCTGGGACCCCCCAGAAGCATCACCTCCCTGGGACCCCCAGAAGCATCACCTCCCCTGGGACCTCCAGAAGCATCACCTCCCCTGGGACCTCCAGAAGCGGGTCTAGCCTCCCCCACATCTGTGGGAGACGCTTGTCTCCCCAGCTCTGATCTGAAGGGGTCAGAGCAATAGCACAGCGGGAGGGCATTCGCCTTGCATGTGGCTGACCCAGGTTCAATCCCAGCATCCCACAGGGTCCCCAAGCACGGCCAGGAGTGATTTCTGAGTGCAGGAGTGACCCCTGAGCAGGAATAGGTCCTGAGCAGCACCAGGTGTGGCCCAAAAGTCAGTTTTTAAAAAGTTCCTGCTTCCAAGCTCTTTTCTGGAAAATCTCTCCCCATCCCAGCTTCCTGACGCCCCCTCCTCCCCCGGCCTCCCTCTTCCGGCCTCTGGGCAGCCCCTCCCTCTGTCAGCACTGAAAGGCCATTGCACTCAGAGCTGGGCCCCAGGGACCAGAGCCGGGCGGCCGCTCCGTTCCAGCGAGGTCGGCCGCCCAATTTCTTTTCCATCCTGGGCACCCGAGGTGGCATAACGAGACGGAGCAGCTGAGGGCTCCTTGGCCACCACCGGGTCACCACACCTGGAATCACAGATCCCGGATCCATAGACCCCCAGGAGCAAGCAAGAGCTGACCACGGGGGCTGCCCCCGCCCCAGACGCAGGTTCCCTAATCCTCAGGAGGACGCTGGGGGTCAGCCTGGTGGGCAGCTGAGCCCCGAGAGGCGCCAGAACTTGGCTTCTCGTTATGTAAAACTCTTGCCCCCGCCTCCTGCCCTGCATCCTGCTAGCAATGCTGACATCCGGTTTGGGAATTCCAGGAACATCTGCGATTACACAGGGTCCCGTTCTGCGCCTACCTGCAACCGCACCCGCCCCGTCGCTCCCCAAGAGCCCCCGCCAGGGAACATGGGCAGCAACCATGCCTGCAGGTGCCCACCGGGCAGCGCCCGTGCCCCACCAGACGCACAGAGCCCCCGAGTCCAGGATGGGATGCAGAGCGACTGCAGAAACAGCCCCAGTTCTTAAAGTCCTTAAAGCAAACAGGGACCGTCACACATACGGCCCCGCCCTTCATGGGAGAGGGTCACCGCGAGCCTTTTGAGAGTCCCCGCGTCATTCACCTCACGGCCCCCCACATCGCCTCTTCTCCCCCACCTCTGCAACGCACCGGCATAGAGCCTGGTTGTGAACCCCCAGAATGCTGGCCGGCCCCCAGGACGCTGACCAGTCCCAGGATGCTGACCGGCTCTCAGAATGCTGAATGACCCCCCTCAGGATGCTGGCCGGCCCCCAGGACGCTGACAAGCCCCCAGGATGCTAACCGACCCCCAGGATGCTGACCGGCTCTCAGAACGCTAAGTGACCCTCCAGGATGCTGACCGGCCCCCAGGACGCTGACCAGCTGGTCGCAGTCTCCTCCTCCCTACCTGAGACAGGAGACGGGCTCACAGGGGCTCACAGGAACCTGGCGAGGCAGGCGCCGGAGGGCATCCTCCGCTCTGGGGCCAGCAGAGGGGCCTGCATGAGCCTGGACCTGCCGGTCGGGCCTGACTCCCTCGCACCCGTCCCCTGCTTCACCTAGTGAGTCCTTCAGGCTCCTGCCCCTGAGGTGTGGGGGCGTCTCAAGCTCCCCTGCCCACGGGCACCACTGGGCAGAAAACACAAATGAAACCCAGTCATGAACAACTTTGTCACTGTGTATCTCAGTGTGATTCAACAACAACAACAACAACAACAATAGTGATAATAGTATTACAGTGCTCTATCACCCGTCCCTTCACCAGTGCACATTTTCCACAACCAACATCCCCAGTTTCCCTCCAGCCACCCCTACCCCATGCCTCATTGGCAGGCTCTCTCTCTCTCTCTCTCTCTCTCTCTCTCTCTCTCTCTCTCTCTCTCTCTCTCTCTCTCTCTCTCTCTCTCTCTCTCTGTCTCTCTGTCTCTCTGTCTCTCTGTCTCTCTGTCTCTGTCTCTCTGTCTCTCTCTCTCTCTCTCTCTCTCTCCCCCCCTCTCACACACACACACACATACCTTTAACAGGGAGTCGGTCTGGGGCGAGAGAGACAGAACGGCAAGTAAGTGCTAGCTCTGCACGCCACTGACCTGCCTTCAATCCCTGACATCGTATAGGTACAGGATCCCCTAAGCACCACCAGGAAAGATCTCCAAGCAGGGAGTCTGGAGTTAAGTTATGAGCACTGCTGGGTGTGGCCCCCAAGCCAAAAATAAAGTGAGTGTGTGTGGGTGGGGCGCAGAGTGGGCATTTCATGCGCCTACAAACACCCCTCAGCGAGTGCTCGCGCAGCCGGAGACAGCCTGTCCTTTTCCTCCTGAAACTCCCGGAGTGGAGGCTCCTCTGTCAGGCCCCGGGGTTAGGGCCGGGAAGTGGTGAGGGCACCATGAGCGGGTGAAAGAGCCCTCTCGGCAGGCCCCGTTCTTTGGGCCCTTGGAGAAGGCCGACAGCGAGAGCAGGCGGGGCCAGCCGCTCACGGACAGGATGATTTACGGAGGCGGGGCTGGGCCGACACACGCTTCCCCTCGGCAGAATTTATTCCTCCTTAATGGGCTGCTGGGGCTCCCGGCGCTCCGTGCTCGGCTGGGACATCCCTCCCTGAGCTGCGCGTCCAGGTGGTCCAGGGCGAGGCTACAGGCACAAGGGCGCCCCCAGAGGACAGGGTGGAGGATGCAGTGAAAAGTTGATTCCCCCTCCAAAAATTAGGGAAAGAAACTCGCCCAAGAGGACCTGGGAGGACCACGCTGCTGCCTTCAGGGGGTGCCAGTGACGGCCCCATGCTCCCGGCACCCAGCTCGGGAACTCCGGGAGCAGGACATGACACCTGCTCCACACTTCAGCAGCTTTGGAAGCGGAGTCGTTCGCTGGCCCAGGACCGAGAGGCTGGAAAGCAGCAGAGAAGGGGGCCGGCAGGGGAGGGGGACAGGGACCCCCAGCCTAATGGGGAAAACGCAACCAGGCCCTTTGAGTAGGGCCGTGGGTGGAATGCGGCTCTTTCTGTGAGCTCACTCGGCTGCAGCAGGGCCAGTGGGGGGACCACAAAGAGGCCAGGAGGGGCGGGCAGAGCCGAGGTCATGTGAAAGCTCCCAGTTGGGACCAGCTGGGGGCTGGAGGTGACGGGCCCAGTGTGCCCGCAGAGATGCCCAGTTTCACACCCCTTCTGCCAGGGCCGCGAGCTGCTGCCGGTGAGTTCCGGAAATTGGATTTTCTAGGCCTGGCATTAAGAAGCCACCACGGGGGAACTTCTGATGGCTCGTAGGGACCGACGTCGGCGAGCTGACCTTGGTGACAAACGGCTCCTAGAAGGCTGTTGAGGGCATGTAGCGGGGGGCTCTCTCTGTCCTCTTTTATTGGCGGGCCCTAACAGCAGGGCTTGGGGAGGGGCAGGGTGCAGTTCCGTGCCAAGGCTCCGCTCTCAGGCCTGGAGTGCTTTGGGGGTCCATGAGGGCCACCAGGTCCACCTCTGGAGGTACACAGGGGACAGGGCAATGCCAGGGACTGAACTCGGGGCTCCTTCCGGCAAGGTCCCTCTCTGCCTCCCTCCCCATGCGATTCCCAGCAAGTTCGGCATTTCCTCCACGGCTTGGTTTGACTTATCCGGGACAAAGTCACAATAGGGAAAAACATATTTCTTCTCGGTTTGGGGGTTACTCCTGCTCCCCAGGAATCACTCCTGGTGGGGCGTGGGTGGGACCCCAGGGGGTACTGGGGATTAAACCCACTTCGACCACGTGTAAGGTGAGCACCTTAACCTCCGTACTATCTCTCCGCCTCGACAACGGGTAATATCACCCCTGCCCCCGCCAGGCTCCTGCTGGCTTACACAGATACAGCCAAGGCCTAAATCCACTGCGACAATAGATGGATTCATTTGCCAGAGACCTTCCAGAAACCTCTGACGTAGAAAGTACCTGGGGTCTGCCTGGGGGTGGGGGCCCCAAAATGAATGAGACTCTTGCAAAGGCTCTGAAGAGGTGGCTGTGGCCCTTGGGGGTGTGGGGAGCAGGCTGCCCCCTCCCCTGCCTGAGGTCCCCACACACAGCCGCTCCCATCCTCCCCGCCCGGCCTCACTGCCTCGCTTCCAAGGGCCAGCTGAGCTTTCACCCTCAACACAGAAGTGGCTTTTCTGGTTCTGTCCCTCTTCCTGGTGGCACTCGCCTTGCCACCTGTTGCGCTGCGGAGCTGTTCTTTCCTCCCCTCCCTGTGAAACGAGGGGGCTGTGGGGAGAAGTAGCTTCAGGGGAGTTGAGCAGAAGAGGCTCCGCCCCCCACAATTAGCCTCTTCCCCGGCGAAGGGCTTTGAGGAGCTGCGACACCACCACCCGAGGAGAGACACTGCACCCGGAGCGTGTAGCAGCTGAAAAGTTCAGCCCAAGGCGACCCAGGGCGCACTGGCTGGGCGCTGTTCCGAGTCCTCCGCCGGGTGTTGGGTGACATCTGCCAACATTTCCGGTGGCTGTCCCAGGTCCAGGAGGTGCAGGGGAGGCCCCAGCCCTGGCCTCAGTGAAAGGGCTGAGAAAGCCTTGCCCAGAGGGACTCCCCAGCCCCCACACCAAGCCCACGCTTGCTCAGATCTCTGCCATCCAGAACCCCTATGAAGCAACCCCACCTTCCAACACACACACACACACACACACACACACACACACACACACACACACACACACACACACACACACACACAACTGGGAGAGAATCCAGGAAAACCTGAAGGATCAGGGCGAGGAACAGCCTAGGGAGGCCACAGCCGAGGGGAAATAAATTAGCGCTGCTAATTACCTAGTGTCTAAGCGGCACCTGGACCCACAGCTGGGCCACAGGGCTGGGCCGAGAGCGGCTCTGGCAGGTCCCAGCCTCTGGGCTTGTTCCTCGCTGCCTCCGTGGGCCCACCGGGCAACAGCAGCCACCCCCTGGACGTGGGGTCCAGGCCAGGGTGCTCCAGGCTGTCCCGAGTGCCCCCACCAGCAACAATCCCTGCCCCCCTGCAGAAGAGACAATTGCTCAAGGCAGCTGAGCCCCGGGCGCCCTGGAGCTGCCCCGTTCCTGTGGTGTGGTGCCTGCCTCCCTGCTGTGCAACTCCCGGTGGTCGGGTGGTCACGCATACAGAGACGCTCTTAAGAATATTGGTTGGGGGCCAGAGGACAGGACAAGAGGGATGGCACTGGCCTTACATCAGCCAACCTGGGTTCAATCCGCGGAATCCCATATGGTTCCTCCAAGCACCGCCAGGAGTGATTCCCTGACTGCAGAGCCAGGAGTGACCCCTGAGCATCACCAGGTGCGGCCACTACATGCATACATGCATACACACATACACACATGCATACATACATACATGCAAACATACATGCATACCTATATACACGCACGCATCACATACATGCACACGCCCATATATACATACACACATACATACACATGCATGAGTACGTGCATACATGCACACCGCATACATACATATATACATACATACATACATACATACATACATACATACATACATACATACATACATTTGCTGGACAAGACTGACCAGAATGGTTTTGGGGCAACTCAGGGGTTGCTCCTTCCTGAAGATGTTTGTTGGGGGGGCCCACGGGGTACAGGGAAATCAACCCCTGTAATCCCCATGCAAAGCCATACTCCAGCCCCACGCCCCAGCCCTCTGCACTCCGGCCCCCCCCCAGCCCAATAATGCCACAGTCTTAAAAGTCAAGAAAGCTTGGAACATTCTATTTATTCTCTAACATTTACTGCAAAATATGGATATTTTTTAATCTCCCTTGCACCCTTCCCCATGTCCATGAGTTAAGATGATTTCATGATCTTGGGGAAAACGGGAATTTTCCTCTGAAGGGAAATTCCTATGCTCCTGGGGCCGAAGCTCATTGCTTAAAATGTCCCTAAAATTTTAGTGGAGGCGCCCCCGCCCCCCATCTACCATTTCTAACACATTCTCTCAAGCAGCAGCACTGAGATGCCACGAGCAATGCCCGGGAGGGGGCGGAGGGTCTCTCTGAGAAGTGCCCAGCTCGGCCAGGAGCTGCGGGGAAGCTGAAGGCAGAAGGCCAAGGTGTCCCCACACGGCCAGGGCCATGCACGACGCCCCGTGTCCCAGAGAGAAGCATTTCTCTCCAGGAACTCGGAACAAAGCCCTCTCCACGGAAGCAAACACTCCCTCTGGGCCACGGGCCAGCCCAGAGTTGCCCAACACCCCCCCACCTCCAGGCTGCCCTGGGCAGAGCCTGATCCTGCCCCCCTCACCCCCCACACACACACACTCTGTCCTCCACACTCTGTCCAGCCCGGGCTCTGCCATCAGCTTGGAGGACATTGCAAGGGGCAGCGACAAGAGCATCGAAAGAGGTTTTTGTTTTGCTTTTGATTTGGGGCTCAGCAGATGGTGCTCAGGGCGTCCTCCCAGCTCTGCGCTCAGGACTCACTCCTGGTGGGGCTCGGGGACCCTAAGGGATGCTGGGGATCGAACCTGGGTAGGTTGCATGCAAGGCCAGCACCCTCTCGGCTGGACTGTCACTCCGGGCGAAGTAGAAGGAGATCACAGTGCATTTCGTTTTCCTTCGGATTATCCCAGCGACATCGGGCGCCTCGTGTATCTATTGCTCAGCACCGACAGCAGTGATGGAGAACCTGCAGCATCATTTCAGGTCTCCAGGGGACAGCCTGGCCCACCCCGGGCCCACTGGGGACAGTCCCAGACTTTCTCCCTCCTCGGACCATCCAGGCCTCAACAGGGTCCGGCATGTAGGTGACGCTCAGCGACGCCTCACCAGATGTTCCCCCAACATGCTAGTGTCTGTGCTGATGCTCGGGAGACAGTCCCCGAGGCCGCAGGGTCCGCAGAAAGCTCTCTCCAAATGGCTGAGTCCAGAAATGGAGTAAGTGGAGGTGCCCTCCTCAAGACAGGGGCCAGGGGAAGCACCCCCTTTCTCTGCACTCCTAAGGTGACGTTCAGTTTTTAATTTATTGATTCTTTTAAGCTGCTACTTGCTCTCCCTGTGCCCAGCTGCTCACGAGGCACCCAGGAGGGATGGCCGGTTCTAGCCCTGGCCCACCACCCCAGCAGAGCCTTGCAACAAGCCAGACAACACCCCCCTACTCCATGAGGGCCTCCATTTTCCACATCCGGACTTCCCTCTCATCAGAACTCTACCCAGCAGACCAGCCTATCACAGCCCGGCTTGCGCAGCCACTTTTGGCAGCGTGGTTCATCAATAAATGCTGGACTTAGAGATGACTACAAGAGTATGCTACCTGCACAGCAGAGCCTGGCAAGCTACCCCTGTTATATTTGACATGCCAAATACCAGTAACAATTATAGACCTCATTCCGGAATGGACTGAGGTTCTTTATGTTCCTGGAGCAAGCAGATACCCTTGGGCTCTACTAGCATGAGACAGGACATATGGAGATGTTACTGGGGCCCACTCGAGCAAATCGATGATGAACGGGAAGACAGTGATACAGGCAGTGATTCTTTTAACGTCATCACCATCATCAAATAAAAAAAAGCAACAGGGCTATAAGGAAACGCACTTTGTAACAGGGCGAGCTGTTGGGGTTTGGGGGTCCGCGGCGACATTTTCCACCACGCTGCAGAGTGGCTGCATCCGCTGGCTGGGGCAATTTTTTTTTTCTAAAGAGTGCAGAGCCAGGAGCAACCCCCTGAGCATTGCCAGGTATGACCCCCGGGGGCAATTTTTTAATGCACAAATAAATCCACACCTGACGTGCTGACAGATCATGATGCGGGGAGACAGCCAACGCGAGAAAACACGGGGGGCAAGTCTGAGCCTCGCGCCCTTCCCGCCCAGCTCAGGTGCATGGCACAGCGGCCCAGCCCTGGCTGCCAGGACGGATCTTCCGGGCCAGGAAGTCATCCCGGCCGGCCAACGGGAGGCTACACACAGCCCAGCTCAGTGGCTCCCGGCTCTGTTCAGAGCGTAGGAGACCAGACAGTGACGAGGTCACCCAAGGGGACCAAGCGGCTTCTGCGCCACTTTGGGCGATGGAGATACCAGGGGCATCAGAGCCGTTCTGAAAACACACCTGCTGAAAGCTGGGCGCAGGGCTTACTTACAAAGCAGCACCCCTAGAAATGGACCCGGGCCATGGCCATTGGTCCCAGTTCACTCCTGACACTTGCCTGACCTCCGGCCTGCAGCCCTGCTCTGAGCTGCTTTGCTGAGACCAGAGAGTTTTTCAGTTTTATTTTTCAGTTCTCTGTGTCATCTATGTAATTACTGTTGTCCGGGGTCTGGAGGAGGATTCTCCCACGGTCCTTCTGAGCTGTCCTTCTAGCTGTCTACGCCCCTCGCCCAACTGGTTTCAAGCAGACTCGGGTTCCCCCAACACCCTCGCAGAAATTCTCAACTAATACAACCTGCTCCGAGCTCATGCTTCTGGCCACCGCGGTTGCCTGCAACCCAGAATGCTGGTGGATAGAAGAGCCTGCACAGAAATCCTGAGGCTGGAAAGAGGACAGCAGGGAGGCCACTGCCCTTTCACGTGGTCGGCCCAGATTCGATCCCCAGCACTCCATATGGTCCCCTGAGCACTGCCAGGAGAGATCCCTGGGCACACAGCCAGGAGGAAGCCCTGAGCACAGCCCAAAGCCCCTTCCCCACACAGCCGGCCTCTGGGGCTAGGGGCTTCACCACCTGAAGTAGGTTCCCAGAGACCGCAGGGAAATCAGCGTTGCTTCAGCTCTCGGATATTAACGAGCTAAATGCCCCAGGCAGCTTCCGGTCACAGGTCAGCACTGACTTCTCCACCCAGACTCAGAGACAGACGGAGCCTCTGCCACGTAAACAGCCCATGACATCGCAGAAGAGATACCAAGCTGATGGAATTCACAGGTCTCCGTCTCTGGGCCCAAAACTCTGGGGGACGATCCCTCAGGAGGGGAGGGAGGCTGTGGACGGCCTCAGCTCTGCAGATCCTGGAGCCCCGGCGGCTGCAGGGCCGAGAGACACCTCCAAATGCCACAGTACTGAAGCCCAACAGGCGCACAGCAAGCGGGAAGGAAAAGCAGTATTGAAGCCACTAAACTCAATATGCAAAATCAGTAACAGAAGGTCCAGCGGCGCCCAGCAGCCCAGTAAACCCTCAGTGCTTTTAGTAACACCACTGTGAGACAGAATCGCTCTCACAAACGAACGCAGCAGACAAGAGCCAGGAGAAGGACGGCTGGGTCCTTCCCAGACACCCAAGGAGGCCCCAGCCCTCGGCCCGGCCCCTGCCCTTGGCAGCACCGCCTTCCCGGAGTATGGGGACTCTGGACAGTGACAACGGCCCCCACCAAACACACACACACACACACACACACACACACACACACGGCTGGGCCGACACCTGCTTTAACCAAGGGAGGCAGCAGACGGGCAGCAGGAGGCTCGAGCTCTGAATGTGATGGGGATCACGCAGCTGCCGTGGAAGCAGTGACTCACGCTCTGGGGGACCCAGAGAGACGCTGCAGAGAAGCTCAGAAATGAGCTGGAAAAGCCGAGGCAGACCAGCACGAGCTGCAGGTGACTGCAGGGCGGCCAGTGCCCACTCGGAGACCGCTTGCAGCCCAGCCAGGGACAGGGCTGTCACAGGCCTGCTGGTGGGTCCGAGCAGGGCTCCCGGCCCAGGCAGGGGGTGAGGAGAGGGGAGCATCCCTGGCTGGCTTCCCGCAGCCCCCGAGATGGCCCAGCGCCGGCACCAAGCCTGTCATGAGGCCCGTGTGGCACAGACTGATGTCAGCAGTCGGGCCGCGAGCGGCGACCACAGAACAGCTGCCCCGAAGCCGTGCTCACCCCGCTGGGCGCAGCCGCTGCCCTGGCACCATGGCAACAGAATGCAACCGGCACTCCCTGGGGAGAACTTTCCAGAACTTTCCAGAGTTCTCAGGGCACAGATGAAAATGCAGAGGGGGAGTCTGGGATGGACGAGGGTCTGTGCACCTCAGCAGCGCCTCCGAGCCCCCACCCCAAGGGCCCAACTTGGCAAGACCCTGGTTGTGCAGATACAGAGATACGGAGAGAAGGGCCAGGGCCAGTGGAAAGGTGCCAGGCTGGGGCAGCTGTGCCCTGCTTGGAGGTGCCAGGCTGGACCCTGGTGGGAAAATGGGCCCCGGGGCTCACTCTGTATCCGTGAACCCCCCAGGTCGCCAGTCTGCCAGGACACGGGGTGGGGGAAGGGGTGCCAACTCCTGGGGTTGGCCGTGGGGAAACTGAGTCTGGAAGAGCTGCCGGCACAATCTGGGTGTGCAGCTGGGTTTGGAGACACGTTGGGAGGCCACAAACCCCAGGCAACGAGCTGGCCAATATTTTATTCCGGGGGTCCTTCATCGCTGATCCGGCTCAAACGTTCAGAACCGGAAAACTCCACACAACTCCGACCTCTGGGAGAGGCTGAGCCAGGAGGAGAAACGGACTGTGTGGGGCTTGGGGGACCCCCCTGACCCACCCCACCCCAAGTCCAGCACCGGGACTTCTCAAAGCAGAAGTGACCGGCTGTGGCTCCAGAGGACAGAGCGTGAGGCTAGGGGCTAGAGAAGGGCAAGCCCGGTCTGCGACAGGAACACGTTCATTTCCGGAGGTCAGGGGCGTCCGTGATGCAAGAGCCCGCCAAGATGCCGCCCCCACAAACCCTTTCTGCAAGAGCATCTTAGGGAACCCCCAGGTGCCCAGCCCAGAGCTGCACAGCGCTGCCAGGCCCCAAGGACATCTGGGATGGGGGTGGTACCTGGGTGAAGTGCTGGCGCCCCTCCAACAGGCCCGGGCGGGGTGCGCCACTGCAGCGCCAGCCAGAGCACGGCAGCGTCACTCTTGGCACAGCGGGGCCTGGAAGCCGGCACTGCCTCGACCTCCCCAGACACACTTTCTTCCAGCTCGGCCGCCCCCAGAGGACGGCACTGTGGCAGCTCTCTCCAGGGTTTGCCCGCTCACCCCCCCCCACACCCCCCACTGCCTCTCCGGGACTCCATGGAGGCCCCTCCGTGCCCTGGAGCCCCGAGGAGCTGCCTTCGCCAGCCACTGGCAGAGAGCCTGGGTTCCCGGCTGCCAGGTGCCCGGCAGGCAGGAAGGAGGGGAGGTGTCAGGAGGATACACCCAGACCAGGCGGCCTCGTGAGGTCTTGTGACCGCTGGGTCTCCCGGTGCCGCGGTGGCAGCGCCAGGCACGGTGCTGAAATCCTTGTCAGGTCTCGGAGCAAACACCCAAATCCAAACAGGGCTGGTATGCCCCAGACTCCCTCCAAAAGGGCAGGGAGGGAGGGGCGGAGAGAGCAATGCCAGAGCCGCTGACACTGAACAAACGTTCCCCCTCTCTCCTTCCCTCCCCTCTCTTGTTCTCTCTCTCTCTTGTTCTCTCTCTCTCTCTCTCTCTCTCTCTCTCTCTCTCTCTCTCTGGTTCTTGTTTACTCACTCTTGCTCACTCTCTCCCCTCCTTCCCTTTCTCACTCTCTTGCTCTCACTCTTGTTCACTTGCTCTCTCACTCCCTCCCTCCCTCTCCCCCTCTCTCTCTCTCTCTCTCTCTCTCTCTCTCTCTCTCTCTCTCTGCTCTTGCTCTCTCTTGCTCCCTTTCTGTCTCTTGCTCTCACTCTCTTGCTCCCTCTATTTTCTT
Source organism: Cryptotis parvus (assembly GCA_021461705.1). NCBI lineage: Eukaryota > Metazoa > Chordata > Mammalia > Eulipotyphla > Soricidae > Cryptotis > Cryptotis parvus. Next base: position 26,838 of record JAJIBD010025324.1, on the reverse strand, counting down.
CCAAGTCTGCACCCAGCCGCAGCCGTGCGAGCCCAGCAGCATGTCGGCGCCTGCTGCTTACCAAGGAGTTCTGCGATAGGCCCGTGCATGCGTGCGCGCGTGTGTGGCATGTACATCTGTGTGCGCTCACGTGCGCACATGCCTGCGTGTATGTGCACATATGTATATTTGTGTATACCTGTGTGCGTGTGTATGCATGCATGGCCAGGCAGGGATCGTGTCCAGGGAGGGGCAGTAGAGGACAGCAGCTTGGGGGCGGCAGGGGAGACCAGGCTGGTGGCCCCGCCCTGCAGAAGGGGGGTGTCTAGGGCAGACACCACAGGAGCGAGTGGCCCACCCACATCAGTCAGATGGGCAAGGCCCCCCATTCTCTCCCAGGCGCCCCTAAGCTCCAGGGAACATGCAGACCAAGGGGCAGCCGGCGTGTGGTTTGAACTTTCTAACGGAGCGGGCGCGTGAGTCACCTGGGGCGCCCGACCATCTCCCCCCTTGCCCTACAAGTCCAAACAATCGAGTTGTCTTTCCCGGGTTCTTGCCAATGTCTCTTACTCAATCTTGGATGCGAAGGGCCTTGGGAAGGGCGGCCGAGGGGGATTCTGGACGGTTCTCTGCCGACATGGGGCCCAGCTGGGAGCCAGCTGGAGGTGGCAGAGCCAGGAGAGCTGGGCAGGGCAGGAGGGAGCAGGGCCTGGGGAGCCTGCAGGGGTTGGGGGTGTGAAGAACATTCTAGAAAGGGCTCCCACCTACCCCCAGCAGGGTGACCTTTCTGGTTCACTCCCATTCGCCCTTTCCCTCCTCCTAGCTTGTTTTCTAGAAACTGTGCCACAGGCCTTCCTCAGGGCCGGCCCTAAGTGAGGCTTTACAACCCCATCACAGATGCCACGGGACCCCCACAGCCCGTGGCTGTGCTGGAAGAAAGTCCAGGTGCTGGGTCCAAGAACAGCATCAAATCCTCGAGACGCGCCCGCGGCTGCAGCAGATGTTGGGAAACCCAGGCCAGGAGCAGTGACCAGCACACGCTGTAACTGTGGACACAGCCCGGGCGACCCCTGGGGTCGATGTTGCCTTTGGAAACCACAGGGAGAAAAAACGTTCCTTAGCTGCACCTGTACTTGGGGAGGATGCGGGGTCCAGTCCCTGTGTCTGCTGAAGGAGAATCCGGAAACATCAGCTCAGCGGAGGAGCCAGGCATGGAGCCCCCCTCAAGAATGGGCAGCTAGGGGCGGAGCGACAGCACAGCAGGGAGGATGTTTGCCTTGCACATGGCCAACCCGGGTTCAATCCCCAGCATCCCATAGGGTCCCCCGAGCACCTCCAGGAGTAATTCCTGAGCAAAGAGCCAGGAGTAACCCCCGAGCATAGCTGGGTGTGACCCAAAAGAAAAAAAAAAAAAAAAGAACGGGCAGCTGGGCGGGAGAAATAGTCCAGCAGGGAGGGCGTTTGCCTTGCAGACAGCCAACCCGGTTCAAACCCCGCATCCCATAGGGTCCCCCAAGCACAGCCAGGATTAATTCCTGAGCAAAGAGCCAGGAGGAACCCATGAGCATCGTCAGGTGCGGCCCTAAAACAAAATCAAACAAACTAATGCACCCTGAGATGTGGGGCGCCGGGCAGCAGCGTGTGACCCGCCCAGGTTCCAGGTCCAGTAAACAGCCCCCCAGTTGTTTGGGGGCTACACTGGTGGTGCTCAGGGCTGACTCCTGGCTCTGTTCTCAGGATTCATTCGTGGTGGGTCTTGGGGAGACCCTCTGGGACGCCGAGAATCAAAGTCAGGTCAGCTGCCTGCAAGGTAAGCGCCCTCCGTGCTGGACTGTCGCAGTGAACCAAGGGTGAGAATCCCCCGTGCCCAGGAGCTGCTCAGAGATGAGAAGTCCAAGGTCAGGGTCTCTCCCAAAGCCAGAGACTGGAGGCCCCCCAAAAGCTGCACACGCCCACCGTTAGTCACGAAGAGTCTGGGTTAGTCCACACCTTTTGTTTGGGAGCCAAATGTGCAGTGCTGCTCAGGGCTGACTCCGGGCACTGTGCTCACAGGAATCACTCGTGGTGGTGCTCAGGGGACCATGCAGGATCGCGGCATCAAAGCTGGGCCCCCCAATGCAAAGCGAGCGCCTCCCCCCCACTGTACTAGTGCTCTGGCCGGCCAATACACTTTATTTTTATTTATTCCTTATTGAATCACAGTGAGATACACAGTTACAAAGTTGCTCATGGTTGGGTTTCAGTTATACAATGTTCCACCACCCATCCCTTCACCAGTTCATTTTTCCCACCATCAGCGTCCCCAGTTTTCCTCCTAGCGCTCTGCTCACCCAGGTTCTCTCTCTCTCTCTCTCTCTCTCTCTCTCTCTCTCTCTCTCTCTCTCTCTCTCTCTCTCTCCCTCCTCTCTCTCTTCCTCCCTCTCTCCCTTATGGTTCACAATACAGATACTGAAAGGTTACAGGTATCCCTTTACCTATCACTATCACTATCTTCCGCGTTCATCATCTATTTGCTAGAGCGGGCACCAGTAATATCTCCATATGTCCTGTCTCATACTAGTAGAGCCAAGGGTATCGGCTTGCTACAGGAATATAAAGATATATAAATCACTGTATCACTGTATCACTGTCTTCCCGTTCATCATCGATTTGCTCGAGCAGGTACCAGTAACATCTCCATATGACCTGTCTCCATGCAAGTAGAGCCCAAGGGCACCTGCTTGCTCCAGGAACATAAAGAGCCTCAACCCATTCCATCAGGTCATGGGAGTGAGGTCCTACTTTCAACATTCAGTTCCTGTCCAAAATGGTCCTTCCCAGTTATCACTGTCATACTGGTCCCTTCTCTATCCTCTCTGCCCTTCGCCCCTGAGACACTCTTGTGGCAAGCCAGTCAATCTGTTTTAAAGGTTTCCTTTCCAAATGCTCCACAGACACTGTCACCCCAAGGTCAGACAGTGGGTGACGAGAGGAGCAAAAAGCTCATCTCCTGGTCCTGCCCACCCCCAGTACCCCCAAGCACAGTCGACTTGGACCCAGAAGCAACGGTGACTGGAATCCGAAGGTGCCCCAGATCCTAACGAGACCTCAGGGGCAACCCAACAACAGCCCCACGTCTGTCCCGACTGTCTCCCGGGAGCGTAAGCTTTATTGATTGCTGTTAACCTAAAATAACTCTCCTGGTCAGCTACCGAGAATTCAGATCACCGATAATCACAGCCTGCAGGAGTAATCTGTTAATCTTGGCTTGAAAATCCTCCCAAAAATGTCAAGTGTGTTCCTAAGCCACTGCTTTGTCGTTGTGACTTTGTGTTTGGGAATCACTGAATTCAGATTCCCTGGCTCTGCCCTAGGTCTAGAACCAGGCCCCCTGGTACATCTCACCCAGCGGTCCTGAATGACTCTCTGACCTGACGATTTGTTAAAAGCAACATTTGTTCAAACTGTATGTGAAAACTAGGCCACTGAAAACTCTTTGCTAAAAAGTTTTCAAAAGTTTTAAAAAGATTTGGTGAGAGGCCAGAAAAACAGTAAAGTAGGGAGGGGGCTCGCGGAGACACAGCCACCCTCATTAAAACCCCAGCACCCCCAGGCCAGCCCCTCTCCCTGGGCAATCCCTGAGCACAGAGCCAGCATTAAGTCCTGAACATCTCCAGGTGTGACCCAAACACCTTCCCCAAGAAAATGACTTGTTAAGCTACTTGGTTAAAATTGTTACAAAGCAAAATTGCTCAAACTAAGAAATTATTAACATGCATCTGTTACTCTTGACGGCTGTCCTGGGCCGTACCCCATGTTCCCACCCATGTTTTGGGGTTCAGGGGGAGTTGGTTAAACCCCCTCCACACATTCCTCCAAATGCTCTGTCCGTTTGCCCTGCATCCAGGAGAACCTCGCTCCGATTTCTCCTTTGACGGTGCAGCCGGTCACCCAGCCCTTCCCAGACCAGAACAAGCAGAGAGCACTGCAGAGGTTACAGCACAATCTCACCCCACCTGAAAGCGGACCCCGCTCTGGGGAAAAGCCCCCTCCCATGCTGCCTTCGTTCACTTCGGTGCAGGCCTGACTAGGGCGTGGCGTTCAGCCGCCCTTCTGTCCTGAGCCATGCAACCCCAGCTGGCATTATTTTCGGGTGCAAAGGCCAACCCCACCGGGTTCCACTCCCTTCCCCTCAGCTGTATCTATTCAAAATTCCCAGTGGAAAAGCTCTGAGGCGGCTTGTGCGTGGCGCCTGCAGCGGTCCCTACAAAGAACTGGGAAAGTCAGCAAAGTTGGAGGCTTTGGGGTGGGGGCCGGGGAGGGGAGATGACCAAGCCCTTGGCTCCTCCCAAGCATGGCGCTAAACCAAGAACCTGCCCAGCATGCTAAGGACGGCCACGGTCTGCCTCCTCTCCAAAGGCAGCCCTATTCCCTCAGACCTCCAGCTTCTGCAAAGCAAAACACTTTTGTCCCCAAGTGCTTAAAGCTGCAAAACTCTTTGAGATGAACAGGAGGGTGGGGGAGGGCGGTGGTGGGGGCGGTGGCAGGGACGGGCTCCCGACACGGGCACCCCACGCTAGGGAATTTCTGCAGTGCTATCCTAGCTTGCAAAAAATAATCTTTTTTTTTTTTAAGAGAAAAAGAACAAACAAGCTACTGGTCTGAGGGAATGCAAGGCCGGTGCCAAGCTCGGCTTGAATTGATCCACACAGCACCACCTCCTAAAGGGGGACCGCGCTTCCAGCCCCAGTAGCTGCTCTAAATGCAGCTGACCAAAAACAGCAGGAAGTGGACACGAGGCCAGGGGAAGGCGGCTGCAAACGGAGCCATTTTCTTCACCTCGTGTTTGCAGTCCGGTCACTCTGCTCTGGGGCCGAGGGACCCTGTCTAAGAGGGCAGGGACCCCGGCCCCCACTCCCCAAAGGCAAGCGAGACCTGATGAACTTGGCCTCGAGGGCCCGAGAAGTGTGTGTGTGTGTGTGTGTGTGTGTGTGTGTGTGTGCACGCGCACGTGGGGGGGGCTGTGCCGGGACAGGGGCAGAATCTGGGGTATAGAGACACAGGCCCTGGGGCCCTGGGCCCCCTTCTCCAACAAGGCTGCCTGGAGGGTGGGGCCTCACAGGGAATGATGTTGTCTCTGGTTAGAAGCACACAGGCGCCCCGAGCCAGCGCCTGGCAACCCTCTCAGCTCACGCAGGGAGCCTGCTGCAGCCAGGGGCAAAATTCAGTACTCAGAGACTCACGACCTGCAGGCATCAAGGCCCGCCACAGGCAGGCTGAGCGGAGGTTCACTGGGCATTTTGTTTTTGTTTGCTTAGGGGTGATCCTGGCTCTACGCTCATTACTCCTGGTGGGCTCAGGGAACCTAGGGGATGCCGGGATGGATCCTGGGTCAACCACAAGCATGGCAAGTGCCCTCCCCGCTGGACTATGGCTCTGCCCCAGGCGTGGGGAAACGTAACCCGGAGGCTCCCTGGAGGCCCCCCACACCCATCATGACCTGACCGAGACCTGGGGCCCCCGAGGGTGAGCATCAGTGGCTGGGCTGGAAGCCCCAGGAGCCCTGACCTTCAAGTGGGTGACCCCTTTGTGGCAGTCAGAGTGTTCCCAAAGCACCGAGTCAGAGAGAAGAGGGCACAGAGCTTTGGGCTCGACCAGGACAACGTGGGTGGACCCCAGGTGTCCCAGCCCAGGGGACCGGAGACACCTCCTGGGGCAGATGCGTGGGTTTGCGCCATGATGCCCAGGAGCGAATCTCGCTGGGCCCAGCTGACTAGCTCCGTGACTGCCCCTGCTTCTGGGTTCCAGAGCGGCGCTGGGGGCCAGAGGTGGTGGTGGGGGCTGTGAGTGGGGCACCCGGAGTTGAGGATTTCCGTCTCCAGCTCAGTCACGCAGCAGGTGGGGCTGGTCACCCTCACGTCAGGACACCCTGAGCCCCACATTCCCTATACAGTGGCACCCAAGCAAAGTTTGGAACCAGGGGTGGCAGGTCCCCAGAGTGAGGCCGGCGACCCCTGACCCTCAGTGCTAGTGGGCCGTCCACATGGAGCCAGAGCTGGGGTCTCGGGGCACCACGGAGCCAGGCCACACCTGCAGACACACTCCCAAAGTCACGGCCGACTATCACGGAGCTGTGCTGGGACCAGGGGCCCAGTCCTCGGGGCTCGGACGTCTCCCGACCTGGGAGAGAGGATGGAGAGGAAACCCCGCCGGCTCTGGCTGTGGGCGGAACCCCAGCATCGCAACGAGCCCCACTTCCTGCCTATGGAACGGGTAGACAGGCAGGGCCTGCGGAGCCCGTGTCCGAGGTGGGATGGGACAGGAAGTTTGGGGGAGACGGGGCAGCTTCTCAGCAAATAATGGGCTCAAGCCAGTGCCAGCCCCTCAACCTCCTGGGCACAGGGCAGAGACCACCCCACACCCCCATTGGCTCTTCCTGGCCTGCAGAAAAAGATTCGGGAGGTGGGGACCCTTGGCAAACCCCATCCCCGGCCCCACCACAGGGCAAGCCAGCAGCTGCTGGGCTGGGTTTCAGCCCTGGGTCTCTTTAAGCGGCTGCTGCCAACACGGCAGGGGGTTTGCGGTGACTCAGCCCCGGCCCCAGAGATGTGGAGGCGTCCAGCTGGGCCAGGATGGGGCTCCCAGCCCAGGGCCACTGCACAGAGACAAAGCCCGCTGGGGCCCTCCCCTAACCCCCCACAAGGCACCCCCAGACGCTGTCCAACAGGCCGGGGAAAGCTGGGGACAAGACAAGTACCTCCCCCCCCCCCCCAATCAGGCAGCGGGTGGCGGTGGGCAAGGCAGGCGGGACCCTGAGAGGCTCCTGTGCGGGCCATGGACTCATTTTTGTCCAACGGGAGGGACGGAGGGGCCGCAGAGACCGTCAGGAAGCCTGACTGTGAGTGCAGTGCCCAGAAAGTCCAGGAGCCCCGTGTAGATGGGAACTGGCCTATTTCCACCGTCTCCAGGCAACGGGACATGCAATCTGGGCATGTTATCACCAGGCAGGGGAGCCGGACAATGCAGAGGGGGGGCGGGCAGGGGTGGGGCCATCATCCCTCAGTCCAGGAGGAGGGAAGCGCCCACCACCCCGGAGAGTGCTTTGGGGAGGAGAAACAGCCACAACCCGGTGATAGCCGGGAGGCAACTGAGGGCAGGCCCCATTCTGGGAGTCTCATTTGAGGGAGTTGGGGGGGTGCCCCTCTGTAGACGCCCGGGAAGGTCACCCAGCTTGTGTGGGTCTCGGGCAGGAGGGGCCCCCTGGTCTGCAAGCCACCCCCAGCCCCCTCACAGCTCGTTGTTCTTCCTTACACACAGGACTCTTGCTGGAGTGATAGGACAGGGAGCGTCTGCTTGCACGCAGCCGACCCGGGTTCCATCCCCGGCATCCCACGGATCTTTCTCTTTCTCTGCTCGGCATCCAACCCCGAGTACTGCCAGGAGCAACCCCTGAGTGTCATCACGGGTGACCCAAAAAAGCCAAAAAGAAAACAGAGAAGTCTCTTGGGGCACGGTGGGGTGACTCAGCTGATGGGGCCGCCACATGCCCACAGAAGTCCCCCAGCACTGCGGGCCCAGCCCCGGGGACCCCAAGTTTCAACCACTGCCAGGCACTGCCCTGGTGGCAGCCACCGCCCCAGGCCCATGGAGCTCTGCCCTGGCCAGCCCGCCGAGAAGCTGCAACCAGCGAACCCCAGAACACCTTTAGGGAGGCCCAACCTCTTCCCCACATAGCAAAAGAAAACCCACATAACTTATGGCCTGTTATGTGGGTTTTCTTTTTGTCCGCCCTCCCTGCGGAGGGAGAGGTGCGAATTCTCCTTGGGCCTACCTACTTAGGTCCACAGGGGACACGCTCAGCCTCCACGGCCCACGGGGCACTTCCGATTTCTTCAGTCTTGAAGCTAAAATCCGTAGCTCAGAATGAGCTCCAAGGCACGGCCCATACGGGAGGTCCAGGGATCCAACCCCACCCACCCCCAGGTCCCCGGCAGGCCCTGTGCCCCCACCCCAGTCTTGAAACAGTAAGGTGTGGCACTGGCCAGAACGCCGGCCTGGTGCCCAGAGCGTCCCTTGACCACACACCCGCACGGGCAGGGGCCGGAAGGAAACTCTCTTTGCTCCAAGGCCTCAGAGTGATTTTAAGTGACAGATAAAGGGACAGGCACATCCCCAGCCTCATCCCTGCTGCTGCCGGGCTCATGGCAGCGAGCACGCAGCCCAGAGCAGGAGCCCAGAGACACCAACACCCCCTCTCTGCTCTGGTGAGAGCCACAGCAGGCCAGGACAGAGGGCCAGGAGGCCAGGAGTGAGTGGACGGCTCACGATGGTCGAGAGGTTTGCACCTGCGGGCAGCAAATGTTACTGGGCTCTGCCCCTTTAAATGATTGAAATGGCCATTTCCCGTGACTCGACTTCCACCACCACTAGAAAGATTAAAATAAAAAAATTAGCTCAGCAGAATTCCTGAGCCCATTTCCACCAGCCGGACACCCAGGGGCAGGTGGTCTCGCCTCTACAGACACTGACTCAGGCTCGGCTTGGGGGCTCTGCTAGGCTCTCACCCTTGCACCCTCTGAGCGCCACAAGGGAAAGAAGGTGCAGAGCCAAGTGCTGGGTCCTCCGGCCCTCCACTCCCCAGCCCAGCCCGGCAGGCTAGTGGGTGTCCCTAGGGGGGAACCCAGAGTCTGCGTTCTTGGTGGGCATCAAAGGGAATGTCCCGGGTGGCGGAACCCGATGCCGATGCCGTTTAATGACTGGGGGTGGTGGGGGAGACTTTGGTGGGGGAGCGGGCAGGGAACCCCCGCAAGCAGACGCACACTGCAGGGGAATTCCGTAGCTTCGGGGAGATGAAAGGGGCCGTAAAGCACTGTGACAGCTTAACAGACAGGTGAGCTGCGCGGCTGTTGACTTAACCAGGCTAGCGCTCCATGAGACACCGGCCCGGCCCGGGCAGTAGGGCCGGGGCCGCCAAGGGTTTCCAGGAACAAAGCCGTGCTCAGAGAGCCGCAGAGAGCAGCCGGGCGCTCCTGCTCAGCAGCCACCGCAGACGCTTCCTGCAGGGGCTTCCCGCAGAGAGGACTTCCAGCAGGATGCGGCACAGGGCAGCGCTGACAGGTCCTCGCAAGGGGGTGGGGGGACCATGGAGGCGTCCCCCTCCCCGCCCCTGTGACCTGCCTATCACACCTGGGGTGGAGCCCAGGCCCTTCCTGACCTTATCAGCAAAATGGGGGGTAAGGTGAAGACAGGACTGACCCACCCCAGACAGCAGACATGGTGAGAGAAAGCAGGGCAGAGGGTCAGGGACAGGAGGGGGAGCGTCTGCCTTGTATGTGGCTGAGCCAGGATCGATCCCGGCACCCGTAGAGTCCCTGAGTCCCACCGGGAGTGATCCCCTGAGCACAGAGTCAGGAGGAAGTCCTGAGCACCCTGGGTATGGCCCCAAATTCTTTTATAAGCAATACAAAATAATAAGGGCGTGAGGGCCCAGTGGACAGGAGGAAGAGATGGGGTGCACGGCCTGGACCATGGGAGAGTCCACACACGCTGGGTGTCGTGGGGCACCGCCTCCCACCCAGACACCGCTCCCACCCCTTCAGATCGTGGATTTCTATAGAGTAAATAGAGGCTGGCCTGAGGCTGCTTCCATGCTCCCCCGCCCTCCGGCCTTGCCGCCTAGTTCTCCCAAGAGATGTTGCCCAGGAAAGCACTCTGCCACAGAACCCCAGATTCACCACGCATCAGGCTCTGATTTAATTCTGGCTATTACAGGTTCAGAAACTTTCAACTGTGGTCGAATTTTCTGCTCCCCCACCTTGGGTTAGGCACTCCCAGTGGACCCCAATTTAAGCAGCGAGAGCCTACGAGGCGCTTGATGTTTAACATGTGTGGTGGCTGCTCGGTCGCCATTGCCCTCTCAGAGCATGGGGCGAGAGGGAGGATGTGGCTTCTGAACCCCCCAAAGGTGTCACCTGGGTGTGGACACAGTTGGGGGCCCTGCCTGAGACCAGCACCCCCAGGGATGTGACTGGAGGCACACACGCCGGTCTCAGAGAAGGTGGTGGCCTCAGGTCTCGGCTGCACAGAGCCACTGAGCCAGCGCCCAAGGGAGGCCGGATTCTGACTTCATTTCCTCCTCAGCTCCCTGGCCTCTGTTACGGGACACTTTTTCGAGGGTGGATTCTGTGTTTTTAGGGTATTTGGAAAAATCATTGTGGCTTACATAATAAAATTCTGAGTGGCATCTGTCAGCCGACACGCCGCCAGCCAGGCCCCCGCCGCCTTTCATGTTTCAAAGTGCAATGAAGTAAGTGTTACCCAGCAAGGTCAGTGGGAGCCTGCTGGGGTGTGTATGAAACACACTCTTGACTTGAATCCCAGCGGCGGCACGGAGCTGGGATGGAGGGGCTGGGCCGCAGACCCGGCCGGCAATGCAGGGTGGGAAACGGAGATAGTCAAGAACCCCAGGGACATCTGGTCGACCTGCGTGCCAGTGTCTGGGCCGGACAGGCGGCTCCCCAGGCCTCACACAGCGCACTTGGGGTTCTCCTTCTCTTTCTGTGCCTACAGCCACACACTATCAGAGACTTCCCTTGTGGGGCAGCCCAGAAACGGGCAAACCGGAATAGCCATCGCAGAGAATAGGGAGTGCCGCCTACATGCCCAGGCCATCTGCATGTCCAGGTCACTGGTCTTAGCCCTCAGGAATGGACCCCCAGGGGCTGCAGTAGCTGTTGCCCAGGGCCTCTGCATCCTGCCTGGAGTGGCCTCCTGCAGGCCACTGTGTAGCTGGGCAGGAGGACAGTGTGAATGTGGCAGTGTATCTTACCATGTATTCTATGTTGGCTGGTATAAATATTTTCTCTCATGCTGCCACAATCATCATGGGACTAGATAGATCTTACCAGTATATTTACCTGGTCATGCTGGCTCTCTAAATAATTAGACCAGAGAGAAATACTGTTTGCCTCTAAGTAAGCAAGCGTGGCTCTCTAATAAGGCTAAAGGCTAATGTACAACACAACTATGAAGTAAAGATGAGACTCTTGTGAAGGCTTGGAGAAAAGTATACCTGGCTGTAGAATATCCTTTGGTACAGATGTTTGCCTTTGTAGTCTGCATTTGTTCATCTCAGATGCCCCTCCTCCACTCCACCCTGCAGGGTGCTCCCGATCTTGGCTGGGCAGCATTAACTTCTCAAAGGATCTAGGTGAGGTCCTGGGAGAAGTTACCTGAGGGGAATTGACCCCAACTGCTTCCCCTTGGAGTGGGCAGTCTGTGTTGCAGGGATATAAAAACTGTAGCCTGCTTTCTTCCGGGCTCTTTCTCCCTTGCCTTTTGCCTTTCCGCCTCTCCTCTCTGTTCTCTTCCCTGTAGGGCTTTAGCACGTGGTGGCGGCCATCTTGGCCCAGGGTTCTGAACCTACACCTGGCCGGTGCCTAGCCGGGAACCTAGGTCTGGGGTTTTCCTGTTGCTGGATTGTGTACCAGAACCTCTGAGAGTGAGGGCCTTTGAGCTTTGCTGGATTCTTGCATCTTTCTCCATCCGTGGGCAGCCAATCCCTGGGGCAGGGGGACTCCTGGGGCAGGGGGATTCCCCTGACGCTGCTCCCGGATTTTGTCAGGCGCACAGCGCACCCCGACACCCGAGGACAGCCACACTGTGCCTTTCCCTGGCACAGAGAGAGACTCTGGCACCCTGCGGTCAGCACCCAGCCTGCATGGGGACGCACACAGGTCACGCCGGTCCCAGAGGGGAGAGGACAGAGCCCGGGCAGCAAGCGCAGGACGGAGGTTTCATGCCATGCAGGCGCCCAACCCTAGCTTCCATCCTCAGTGCTACGGGGTCACCTGAGCACCGTGCCAGGGGCCTGCAGAAAACAAGCACCACCGTTTCCTCAGGCATTCAAGTGTCCACTCCACTTGGCCAAGAATCGCCAGAACTGGGGCTGGCACATTAAGGCAGCAGAGAGGGCGTTTGCCTTGCACGCGACCTGGATTCGATCCCCCGGCATCCCATAGGGTCCCCCCGAAGCACCTCCAGAAGTAATTCCTGAGTGCAGGGCCGGAGTGACCCCTGAACACTGCCGGTGTGACCCAAATACACATAAATGCATAAGTAAATAGATAGATAGATGCATGCATGCATACATACATACATACATACATACATACATACATGCATGCATGCATGCATGCATACATACATAAATAAATAAGTAAATAAATAAAAGCCAAAAAATTGTAAAAAGCTGCTTTCCCTAAGGGCCGGGGGGGCGAGTCACTATCTCTCAGCACTTTGTTCCTCGGCCCCTGATTTCTGGGACAAGTCGCTGGGCCAGCAGCTCCCACAGCAGCACTCAGACAAGAAGATCTCTCCACCTGCGAGCTGGTCTGGCCAGAGATAACGACTGAGAGGCCCAGGACGGGCAACAACGTTGCTGGTGACACACTGCCCATGACCTGCGGCAGGGACTTTCCCATCGTGCACAGCCAGACCCGGGCAGGGAGAGAGGAGCCGAGGAGGAGAGAGGAGCCGGGGAGGAGAGAGCAGCCAAGGAGGAGAGAGGAGCCGCGAGGAGGAGAGAGGGAGCGAGGAGGAGAGAGCAGCCATGGACTCCCAGGCGGCGAGGGCCAGAGCAGGAGGCTTGTGTGTCTGAGTTCTAGCCCTTGGGTTTGAGACTGGGGGACACGACCACCACACGTCCCCCCCATCGTATCCTGTCCAAAGATAACTCAGGAATTCTGTGACGCAATCAAGATCTTTCAAGAAACTTCCAGGCTGAGGGGCCAGAGCAAGAGTGGTGGGCCGAGCTCTTGCCTTGCAAGACAACCTGGGTCCGATCCAGGCAAACCAGAGGGTCCCCTGAGCCTTGCCAGGAGTGGAGCCCAGAGCGCAGAGCCAGGAACAAGCCCTCAACACTGCTGGTGTGACTCTGAAAAGAAAGAGCGAGAGAGAGAGCAAGAGCGAGAGAGAGAGCAAGAGTGAGAGAAATTAATTCAGACTGCAAAGGGAACAGCCAGGTCCAGCCTCTAGACCTCCCGAAACGGCCGTCGAGTTGGGGTCCTCACTCTGGGGCGGAGGGAGGCGTCCATGCTGAACTCCACCAAGGCTTTGAGGACGGTCTGGGTACCCCAGCCTTGATTTTTCCCTCTGGGCTCTGGCCTCCCGCACCCCCAACTCAGGCCCTTTCGAATAAAGCCCAGGGAGGTCACTGAGCGTCAGGATGGTCATTGGGGGGTCGCTGGGCTGAGCCCACCAGCAGGACGACCCACACACTGCCCAGCAACACGGGCGCGGGAGCCTCAGGGGAGCCTCGTCATCCAGACACACTCTGGCCCTACCCCGCATCTCAGCTCCCGCCTCCGATGCCGCCCACACCCAAACGCCCCCACCCACCCCCCCAAACACTGCTGCCACAGCGCACGAAGTGGGTCTGAATCACTTCCCCTGCACACCCGGGACGGCCACACCGCAGGCGCCCACCCACCTCTAGGTGCACCAAGGTTCCCACACCCCGCCCCTGGACACACCACAAGCTCCCTCTCCCATCCCCATCCCGGCTTCACTGCAGGATCCCACCCCTATCCCGTCTACACTGCAGGACCCCACCCCTATCCCGTCTACACTGCAGGACCCCACCCCTATCCCTCTACACTGCAGGGACCCCACCCCTATCCCGCTTCACTACAGGACCCCACCCCTATCCCATCTACACTGCAGGACCCCACCCCTATCCCATGTACACTGCAGGACCCCACCCCCTATCCCATGTACACTGCAGGACCCCATCCCCTATCCCATCTATACTGCAGGACCCCACCCCTATCCCGCCTACACTGCAGGATCCCCATCACCTATCCTGTCTACACTGCAGGACCCCACCCTATCCTGTCTACACTGCAGGACCCCCCACCCCTATCCCTGGCTTACACTGCAGGACCCCACCCCTATCCCATCTACACTGCAGGACCCCACCCCTATCCCGTCTACACTTCAGGACCCCGTCCCCTATCCCATCTACACTGCAGGACCCCACCCCTATCCCGTCTACACTGCAGGACACCTGCCCCTATCCCATCTACACTGCAGGACCCCACCCCTATCCCATCTACACTGCAGGACCCCACCCCTATCCCATCTACACTGCAGGACCCCACCCCTATCCCGTCTACACTGCAGGACCCCACCCCCTATCCCATCTACACTGCAGGACCCCACCCCTATCCCATCTACACTGCAGGACCCCACCCCTATCCCATCTACACTGCAGGTCCCCACCCCTATCCCGTCTACACTGCAGGACCCCACCCCTATCCCATGTACACTGCAGGACCCCATCCCCTATCCCATCTACACTGCAGGACCCCACCCCTATCCCGTCTACACTGCAGGATCCCCATCACCTATCCCGTCTACACTGCAGGACCCCACCACTATCCCGTCTACACTGCAGGATCCCCACCCCTATCCCATCTACACTGCAGGACCCCACCCCTATCCCGCCTACACTGCAGGACCCCACCCCTATCCCATCTACACTGCAGGATCCCCATCACCTATCCCGTCTACACTGCAGGGACCCCACCCCCTATCCCGTCTACACTGCAGGACCCCACCCCCTATCCCATGTACACTGCAGGACCCCCATCCCCTATCCCATCTATACTGCAGGACCCCACCCCCTATCCCGTCTACACTGCAGGATCCCCATCACCTATCCTGTCTACACTGCAGGACCCCACCCCTATCCTGTCTACACTGCAGGACCCCCACCCCTATCCCGTCTACACTGCAGGACCCCACCCCCTATCCCATCTACACTGCAGGACCCCATCCCCCTATCCCATCTACACTGCAGGACCCCACCCCTATCCCATCTACACTGCAGGATCCCCATCACCTATCCCGTCTACACTGCAGGACCCCACCCCTATCCCATCTACACTTCAGGACTCCACCCCCTATCCCGCCTACACTGCAGGACCCCACCCCTATCCCATCTACACTGCAGGACCCCATCCCCTATCCCGCCTACACTGCAGGACCCCACCCCTATCCCATCTACACTGCAGGACACCTGCCCCTATCCCGCTCTACACTGCAGGACCCCACCCCTATCCCGTCTACACTGCAGGATCCCCATCACCTATCCCATCTACACTGCAGGACCCCACCCTATCCCGCCTACACTGCAGGACCCTACCCTATCCGTCTACACTGCAGGACCCCACCCCCTATCCCATCTACACTGCAGGACCCCACCCCTATCCCATCTACACTGCAGGTCCCCACCCCTATCCCATCTACACTGCAGGACCCCACCCCTATCCCATGTACACTGCAGGACCCCATCCCCATCCCATCTACACTGCAGGACCCCACCCCTATCCCGTCTACACTGCAGGATCCCCATCACCTATCCCATCTACACTGCAGGACCCACCCCTATCCCATCTACACTGCAGGACCCCACCCTATCCCATCTACACTGCAGGACCCCACCCCTATCCCATCTACACTGCAGGACACTACCCCTATCCCATCTACACTGCAGGACCCTACCCCTATCCGTCTACACTCAGGGACCCCACCCCTATCCTGCTACACTGCAGGACCCCACCCCATCCCATCTACACTTCAGGACCCCACCCCTATCCCGTCTACACTTCAGGACCCCCCGTCCCCATCCCATCTACACTGCAGGACCCCACCCCTATCCCATCTACACTGCAGGACCCCATCCCCTATCCCATCTACACTGCAGGACCCTACCCTTATCCGTCTACACTGCAGGACCCCACCCCTATCCCGTCTACACTGCAGGACCCCACCCCTATCCCGTCTACACTTCAGGACCCCGTCCCTATCCCATCTACACTGCAGGACCCCACCCCTATCCCGTCTACACTGCAGGACACCTGCCCCTATCCCATCTACACTGCAGGACCCCACCCCTATCCCATCTACACTGCAGGACCCCACCCCTATCCCATCTACACTGCAGGACCCCACCCCTATCCCGTCTACACTGCAGGACCCCACCCCTATCCCATCTACACTGCAGGACCCCCACCCCTATCCCATCTACACTGCAGGACCCCACCCCTATCCCATCCACACTGCAGGTCCCCACCCCTATCCCTGCCTACACTGCAGGACCCCACCCCTATCCCATGTACACTGCAGGACCCCATCCCCTATCCCATCTACACTGCAGGACCCCACCCCTATCCCGTCTACACTGCAGGATCCCATCACACTATCCCGTCTACACTGCAGGACCCCACCCCTATCCCATCTACACTGCAGGACCCCACCCCTATCCCATCTACACTGCAGGACCCCACCCCTATCCCATCTACACTGCAGGACACT
The DNA here is from genome assembly GCA_021461705.1 of Cryptotis parvus. NCBI lineage: Eukaryota > Metazoa > Chordata > Mammalia > Eulipotyphla > Soricidae > Cryptotis > Cryptotis parvus. The sequence goes on along the minus strand of JAJIBD010025324.1, from coordinate 10,503 downwards.
ACCCCTATCCCATCTACACTGCAGGACCCTACCCTATCCGTCTACACTGCAGGACCCCACCCCTATCCCGTCTACACTGCAGGACCCCACCCCTATCCCATCTACACTTCAGGACCCCACCCCTATCCCGTCTACACTTCAGGACCCCCGTCCCTATCCCATCTACACTGCAGGACCCCACCCCTATCCCGTCTACACTGCAGGGACACCTGCCCCTATCCCATCTACACTGCAGGACCCCACCCCCTATCCCGGTCTACACTGCAGGACCCCACCCTATCCCATCTACACTGCAGGACCCCCACCCCTATCCCGTCTACACTGCAGGACCCCACCCCCCTATCCCGCTACACAGCAGGACCTCCGCCCCATCCCCGGCACCCCCATCCAGCTTCTCCCGTCACAAAGCTGTGCGAGAAGGTGCTGGCTGGCGACACAGGAGTCGGGGCGGCAGTGCCAACAGGGGGGGAGAACCCACTGCTCAGAACCAGCCTGGCCCCGGTCCTGGGCTCTGAGGATGCCCATTGCAGGTTCCCTCCTTCTAATCCTGAGCGGGAGGGAGGGTCATTAGAGAGCCAGACCAGCCCTCCCGGGGTGGACACAAGGCCCTGAGAGTCAGACCACCCTATGGAGAGGGGCAGAGGGCGCAGCGCCCGAGCAGGAACTCCAGCCCCACGTCAGCACGGGGAGAGGTGGAGCAGGAAGGAGACCGGGATGGATTCACACCTTCCAGCCGGCCCACAGGGGCGCTGGGGGCAGCAGAGCGCGCCAGCATGGAGAGTTTGGGGGCAGAGAGGGGCAGGGCGGGAAGGTGCTGGCCTTGCTCGCAGGACACGGGGCCGTTCCTGTCACTGCACCCCACGGGGTCTTTGAGCCCTTCAGGAGGGGTCCCTGAGCGCAGGGTTAGGAGTGAGTCCTGAGCACCCCTAGCACCCCTGCCCAGTCGTAAGTGGGCTGCGGAGATCACCCGGGTCAGGCCCACGCCCGGCAAGTGCAGGACCCCAGGTTTGAAGGGCAGCACCACGCGGCCCCTTAACACTGCCGGGTTACCCCAACACCAGGGCCCTGGCCCACTGCCTTCAGGCACAGCAGGCACGTCCCACCACGGACCCCTAAGCACTGCCCTGACCCCACTCAGAAAACACAGGGAAAGGAACACAGACCGAGCAGCTGCACGAGCTCACTGGGGACCCCGAGCTGGAGACAGGGACACGGCAGGGGGCAGCCCCCGCCCACACACCAGGGACACCACGGGCCTTTCCAAACTGGGCGCCAGTCCAGCATCGTCGGCAACCCAGGCGGGCCGCCCGCAGCTCTGGGCCTCCAGGGTCAACACACCTGAAAGGTCACACTGGCCACCCGGGCCGCGCCAGTGCCCACACCCCAGGTCAAGCACCTCCGAGCAGCAGGAGGAAAACCCTGTAGAGAAAGAAACCACCCCCACCTCCTTGGGAGCCAGCGCCTACGGAAGGCGGCTTGCCTTGCACGCGCCAACCCGGGTTCGATCCCGGATCCCAGAGGGTCCCCGAGCACCGGCCAGGAGTAATTCCTGAGTGCAGAGCCAGGAGTCAGCCCTGAGCATTGCCAGGTGTGGATGAGGATAGATAGATAGATAGATAGATAGATAGATAGATAGATAGATAGGATAGATAGATAGATAGATAGATAGATAGATAGATAGATAGATAGACAGACAGACAGATGCATAGACAGTCAGACAGACAGACACATACATACATACATGCATACATACATACATAGACAGACAGACACATACATACATACATACATAGACAGTCAGACAGACACATACATACATACATAGTCAGACAGACAGACACATACATACATACATACAGAGACAGTCAGACAGACAGATACATACATACATAGATACATACATACATACATACATACATACATATGCATACATACATACCATATGGGACCATAGTGGGATGCTGGGGATCGAACTCAGCCTGCAGAGGCCAGCCAGCGCAAGGCAAACGCCCTACCAGCTGGGCTATCGCTCTGGCCCCCTCATGGCGTGTTCTAGCCCTGGCCCGCCACCCCATCAGAGCCTCGTAACAAGCCAGACGACCCCCCAACTCCATGAGGGCCTCCCATTTTCCACATCCGGACTTCCCCCTAGTCAGAACTCCACCCAGCAGACCAGCCTATCACAGCCCGCCTCGTGTGGCCGATTTGGCGGCGCGTTCATCAATAAATGCTGGATTTAGAGATGACTACAAGAATATGCTACCTGCACGGCAGAGCCCTGGCAAGCTACCAGTGTTGTATTTGATATGCCAAATACCAGTAACAATTATAGACCTCATTCCCATGACCTGATGGAATGGTTTGAGGCTCTTTATATTCCTGGAGCAAGCAGATGCCCTTGGGCTCTACTTGCATGAGACAGGTCATATGGAGATGTAACTGGGGCCCGCTCAAGCAAATCGATGATGAATAGGAAGACAGTGATACAGTGACAGTGATACATACATACATACATACATACATACATACATACATGCATACATACATAGACAGACAGACAGACAGACAGACAGACAGACAGTCACAGCTTCCCCATCCCGCACCACCACTGTTATGGGGTCTACGCAGAAACAAAGGGCCCAGAATGGACACCCAGTGCAGCGTCCAGGCACTGCAGGGAGTGACCCCCAGGACCCAGAGCACCAGTGAGGAGCACCCCAAAAAGGGAAAGAGCAGCTTCCGGATCTGGGAGAGCTGCCACCCCTCAGTGGCCTCCCCCGACACTGGGGTGTGGGGTGTCAGTCCTGGGATTATGACACACTCTGAGCGTGGCCACAGCCTCCCGTGAGGCTCCACAGGCCCACAAGCCTGGGGGGGGGGGGGATCCTCCAGTCGCTCCCAAACCCCCAGCACCTGGGAAGCTGCCCGGCCACGTGCAGAAGCACCAGGTCTAGCAGACAACCCCAAGTTAGGGGCTGAAGGCACCACTCGGGTGCCCGGAGCTGCTGCGGGAAAAAACTCCCACTCGAGGCGGCCTCAGAGAGGCAACTGGGGGCAGCGCTGCCAGGGGCGGCGGCTGGCGCTGGTTCCATGGAGCAAAACCAGGCCGATGGGGGGGGGGGGGCGCCAGGGCAGCCGGCACAGAGCCGAGCTCGCAGGCATGACCACAGAACGGGGACAGGCGCACGCATAGTGCTGGGCGGTTTCCTTCCGGAAGAGCCTCCTTCGCTTCCTGAGGTTTCTTCTTGGAAGCCCCACACTGGCCATCGGGTGGGGGACCCGGGTTCAAGCACCTGGTTCTCCTGCCGGGGACCCAGGAAGGACAGTGGGTGCCGGTTGGAGCCTGCGGGAAGGCATGGTCCCACCAGCCAAACCTGCCCTCGGTTCCTCCCTGGGGGAGCCCAGGAGCCCAGGAACCTGCCAGTTCTCCACAGCCCCTGGCTCCTGGGGGTCACCAAGCTGGTAAATAGCTGCTGGCAGGGCCCAGAAGGACGATGCCAGTGTAAGGGACGCAGAGCAAGAAGCAGGAGTGCAGGAAGGGACGAGGCAGCCGGAGGGAGCCACAGGTTACGGGGAATAAGCTGGGGCCAAGCGCTCTGACTGCCGGGAGCATCCGGAGACCCCTCAGGCGGCTTCACGTCAGAAGCGGCCCCCAAATTAACACTGGGCTCTCAGAGGCGGCTCTGCGCCCACAGAAGGAACAGGCCAGGGCTGCGTCCCAGCGGGCCAGAGCCAGGCGCCTGGAGTTCCCAGGGCGGCACCCGGGGCCTTGTGGCCCTGAGGGCAAGTGGCCAGGCGCGCCCCATGGAGCCACAGCGCCATCAAGTGGCCACCCGCAGAATAGCAGGAGCTGGCGGGGCACTGGGAAGGGGTCCAAGGCTGCTGGCCTCCTGGGGCGGAAGGGAGGACTGGAACAGCGCAGGGGGCCGAGCTGTCACTCTGGGCCCAGGCGGGAGCCCGTGGACAGTCACCAGCTGTCCAGACGCGCCTCGGCAACCCTGGAGGGTGTGAAGGGCCACTTTTGCAATCCCTGACTCGGCCTTCTCCGGCTACTGGCCCATGGGAGGAAAAGGTTTGCTTCCAAAAAAGAGCCGGGTAGGGGCCCGGAGTGACAGCACAGCTGGGAGGGCGTTTGCCTTGCACGCGGCCGACCTGGGTTCGATCCCCGGCATCCCATATGGTCCCCTGAGCACCACCAGGGAGTAATTTCTGAGCAACAAGCCAGGAAGTAACCCTGAGCATCACTGAGTGTGACCCCCTCAAAAAAAAAAAAAAAAGCAGGGTAGAGGGTGGCAGGGACACCCCTGCAGTATGAGCACGCCCACAGGATCAGGTCAGCAGAGAACACGCCTGGACCCAGGGCCGGGGCCAGCTCAGAGGAGCCACTCCCAAAGGCTCTCCTGAGAGTCTAGAAATGCAGCTTCAGGACGCTGGTTCCCTGCTCATCTCCTGGCGGGCACCTTCCTGATCCCCGAGAGGGAAGCACCCAAAAGGTAAAGGGAGCGTGTCCAGGTTTGGAGCTGGTCAGCGGCCACCCGGCTACAGGCCGGGCCCCTCTGCCAGAGCGGCAGCCAGGGGTGGGGAACTTGCAGCTTATACAGTTTTGGGGATGCGATAGTCCAGTGGGCAAGGGGGTTGCCTCGCACACGGCTGACCCAGGTTCGATCCCCGGCATCCCATCTGGTCCCTCGAGCACTGCCAGGAGTGATTCCTGAATGCAGAGCCAGGAGGAACCCCTGAGCATTGCAGGGGTGTGGCCAAAAAAAAAAAAAAAAAATTCTGGAGGAATGGACCAGACTCCTTAAAACAAAGAATGAGGGGCCGGAGAGATGGTCAGGGCTGAAGGCACTTGCCTTGCACCCCAGTGAGCCAGTACAGCAGGGGAGGTGTTGGCCTGTCCACCCCCAGCACCACGAACCCCCCGGCCCACCAGGAGTGACCCCTGAGGGCAGAGTCAGGAGGAAGCCCCACATCCTGCCAGGTGGGGGACAGGGAAGAAGAATGAGGGGCCAGGGGGACAGGGATAGGGCTCAGGCGCTTGCTCTGTGCCCCAGAGACCCAGGAACCCCACGTGTCCCCCCAAGCACCATGAGGACCTTGCACAGAGAGCAGAACTAGCCCCTTAAGCTCTGCCAGCTGTGGCCCAAAACACAAAGTAAATAATTTTAGGGTGCCGGAGGGATAGCCCAGTGGGTAGGGCGTTGCCTTTGCATGCAGCTGGCCTATGCCGGCCTGGTTCGACCCCGCATCCCATATGGTCCCCGAGCACCGCCAGAGTAATTCCTGAGCAAAGAGCCAGGAGTAACCCTGAGGGCACGCTGGTGTGACCAAGATAGATAGTTAGATAGATAGATAGGGATAGATAGATAGATAGATAGATAGATAGATAGATAGATAGATAGATAGATAGATAGATAGATAGATAGATAGATAGATAGATAGATAGATAGATAGATAGATAGATAGATAGATAGATAGATAGATCTCTGTATCTCTTGTCTCTGTCTCTCCCGTATATCATCGATTTGCTGGAGCGGGCACCAGTAACATCTCAATACATCCTGTCACATGCGAGATAGCCCAAGGGCATCATCCCACTCCAGGAATATAAGAGCCTCATCATTCCATCAGGTCATGGGAATGAAATAAATGGGATTTTTAGAAGAAAGAAAAAAAATAAAGTCATGATGTCCAGAAGCTTCATGGACCCCTGGCAGTGGGGGCTTCCTTCTCCCGGGAACCCCGAGACCTGCTCCGACTCCCCAGAAACTCAACCTTCCTTTCCCCTCCCAGCACCAACCTATTCTCTGAGTGACCTTCCCATGGGGGAGGCCCCTGGGGGGACACTGTCCATGCCGAGCCCGAGCAAGGTCCCTCTCCTGTCCCCCATGTGCCCACTCCAACCTGCAATCCCTTTCAAAGCCATCAAGGGTTTTCATTTCCCTTTCTTATTTTGGGGTCACACCTGGCGGTGCCTCCCAGCTCACTGCTCAGGGCAAAGCTGCAAGGGGGAAACCAGACGTTGCTGGGCTCAGGCCCCCACTCGGCCCTCCAGCCTCCTGATGGACAGCATGTGCTTGGCCCAGCCTGGGCCTGGGCCTGCTTTTATTGTTACTTCCCTTCAATTTAGCCTGGGAAAGCTGGTGCGTGACCTGGGCTCGGGGCTCAGTCATGAGGGTCCTCTACTGGGCCACTCAGGGGGCGGGGTTGTCGGATGCACTCGGTCAGTTCTTGGGGGACCATCAACTGAGCCGCTGTCGCCACGCTGGGCCTCCCAGGGGCCCCAGTGCTGGGCAACACTGGAACGGCAGCCCCCATTAAGACTCAGGATTCTGGGGGCAACACTGGAACGGCAGCCCCCATTAAGAGTCAGGGATTCTGGGAGCAACACTGGAATGGCAGCCCCCATTAAGACTCAGGGATTCTGGGGGCAACACTGGAATGGCAGCCCCCGTAGACTCAGGGATTCAGGGGCAACACTGGAACGGCAGCCCCATTAAGAGTCAGGGATTCTGGGGAGCAACACTGGAATGGCAGCCCCCAGATTAAGACTCAGGGACTTGGGGGGCAACACTGGAATGGCAGCCCCCCCGTTAAGACTCAGGGGATTCTGGGGAGCAACACTGGAACGGCAGCCCCGGTTAAGACCTCAGGGATTCTGGTGCCTGCTGGTTGAGCCCCTGGAGACCTGTGTGTGGGGGCAGCCGGGCAGGAGACTGGCATCCTGAGGGCATCCCCCTCCACTGTGAGGCTGGAGACAGGAGGTGTCCGCGCAGCAACGGCCGGAAGTCAGGAGGCGTCCCAGAAACCCGGGACAGACACGCAGTTACCTGCTCGGTCAAAGGGCAGGCAAAAACATGCTTCAGTCAGGGGGCCTGGGGGCCCGGGGCACTGCCAGAGATACTCTGCCAGTCCAGCTGGCGGCTCGGTGTGAGTCTGTGGTGTAGCACTGCCAGCCCCCACCGGTGCCAAGCCCACAGCATGCGGGAGCTCGGGGCGCCCAGTGGAAATCAGGGCTGGGTGAGCCACTGGTCAGTGTGTCTGAGTAGGGATCCACGAGGCCAGAAGCAGAGGAACGGGGCAGACAGCTTCCGGTTCGGACAGAGAGACAGCGGACAGACACGCTCCCAACAGAGAAGCTCCACGCAGAAACACAGAGAACAGGCGGGTTCCCAGCTGGGCACATACACGGGCAGAGCAGCGAGGTGGGGGACAGCAGCTTCCGGACAGGGGAGTGAGCCAGTGGAGGCCGTGAGAGGACCGCAGGCAGGCGGCCGGAGAGACGGGGCAGGGAACCGGCACTGCTCCCGCTCCTGGGCTCGGTGAGAACATCAGGCACCGGCTTCACAGGGACTCATGGCGAGAGGCTCCACAGGGTCCCGGGATCACAGTTGAGGGAGGGGCACAGCTCCAACAGAAGAGGGGACAGGACAGGGCAGCGTAACACCGACGCAGGCGTCTCAGACTGTGAAACCCGCCTGGGGCAACGGGGACCCGACCAGAACAGGCGATATTCCTGCTGTTCCAGAATTACTCCAGCATAACGATGCTTCCCAGAGCCAGAGCACAGCCTGTGCCCACGGCTGACCCGGGTTCGATCCCCAGCATCCCGGAGGGCCCCCCAGCTCTCCAGGACTAAGCCTGAGCTCAGAACCAGGAATCAGCCCTGAGCACCTCCAAGTGTGACCCTTCTTCAGGCCACCCCAGCACCACCAAAAAAATAAAATAAAATAAAAATGAACTTATACAGCAAGAGGGAGAGACAACCCCCCCAACACACACCCTCCCTGAAATGCTCAGAGCAGCGGCCAGGCCACCTGGCCAGCAGGCACGCTCTGGTCCCAGGCTGAGCCTCAACTCAGGCTCTCCGCGGGAGCACCACTGCCCGCTCTGGACTGTACCGCAACAGCCCACTGCCCCAGGGTGGGGTTCCGATTCGATCCAACCACCAGCTCCATGGAGCGCTGATTCCAAGATTCACCACCAGGTGGCGACAGAGGCCCACTAGTGGCAGCAAAAAGGGAAGAAAAAGGGAAAGGGGGAGGGAGGAGGGGGAGGGCCGAGCCAAGTTGTTGGCCCTGCCGAGGGCTGAGCACATGCTTTCGGCGCACAAGCCCAAGTTCAACCCCCAAGCAGGGCTGGGTGAGACCAAACCCACCACCACCACGCAAGTGAGGCCCAGAGGCGCTGCGTAAGTGTCAGGCTCCGGTAGTCTCAAAGCCGCCACCTCACACTTGGATCCTGGGCGGAGCCAGGCTCTACAGTGGGACGCAGGCAGTGGCCCCCCCCTGCTCTCTCTGGCACAGCCTGAGCCCGCCCTGGGGCAGGCGCCTCCTCACCCGCCTGTCCCCTGCCTAAGAGCTGGCTGGCCATGCGGGGGGAAGAGCCGTTACCTAGAGCCTGGTCATCAGGGCGCGGGCTGCATGCCCCAGGGGCCCCTATTTGCAGGCCCCGGCGAGCTTCTCAGAGCACAAGCAGATTTGGGGGCCTGAGTGACGGGACAGCAGCGAGAAAGACCCCCTGCCTGCATGCAGCAGAGCCAGGTTTGATGCCCAGCATCCCACAAGGGCCCCCCAGCTCCCACCAGGAGCGGCCCCTGAGCACTGCCAGGTGCGGTCCCAAAGGCCTCACCCCACAAAAAATAGAAAGAAATGAAGAGTCCACCCCCAAGATGTGGTCACCCGTATCCTGGTCCTTCTGTAAAGCCCATGGTGGTGAGACCAGGGTCTTGCCCAAGCTTAGAGGCCCAACAGCACATGGCGCTGAGAGGGACAGAGGTTCGAAGGTCCCCAAAGGTCACACGTGGTCCTGAGAAGGCGAGCACCTCTTTGGGCCCCACTGCAGGCTCAGGTGCATGGATGGTGGGGAACTAGACAGAATCAGAGGTCTGGAACGGCTCTAGAACCTTCCAGACCTCTCCATGTTCCAACCTTATAGCTTTGTCAGAGTTCATGCGAAGTACCTTCTTCACTTACAGAAATAAAGGCTCGAAGCAGCGCTGCCTTCGGTGCTTGTGGCTAGAGTCAGGCACACGCATTCAGGAGTCACGTGGCTCTGTCCGAGCCTGGGAGTGATGGGGAGAGGAACTGTCCTGACCCCTGGGGCTTCCGGCCAGCCTGGCTTGGGAGACCCTGCAATGGCGATATCTGAACAACTAGAGGGCGCCGCAGCCCCGACTCCGGTGCCGGGGCAGAAGAGCCTGGCCAAGACAAGCCAAAACCCGCAGAGCCCAAAGAAGCTGCAAAATGCAGCCAGGTGAAAACAATGCGGCAAAGTGCAGGCGCACCTGGGGCTCCCCACCCAACACCTGCCCGTGTGCGGCCCTGGGCGGGCCAGTTAGGAGGCGCGTGGGCAAGATCACACGGTGAGTAAAGCCCCTTTGCGAGCCACTGTGGCAAGGGCTCAACAGGGGCCCAGCTGCACTGGACACCTGCCTGGCGCCGGGTGCGCCCCGACTGCCGACGGGAGGGCCAGCCGCGCTGCTGGCTGAGGCAGGAAAGCCACGCTGAGCGGCTTCCACCTTCACGAGGCACCTCCCGAGAGGTGCAACGCATGTTCCCGGAGCGAGCCCGGGACCAGGACCCGGGATCTCAGCCCGATCACGTGTGGCCTGGCCGGGTGACCTCTGGAGCCCCACCTGCAGGGCCCGTCACAGACAGGCGGAGGCGCTGCGCCCCTTCCGCCACACAGAAGCCTGACACACAGCACGGCAGCAGGCCCACTGCTGCCCTGCCTGTGCCCCCGGGAAGCTTTGGAGGGGACCACCCGGGCCCCCGCCAAGAGGTCAGGTTCAGGTCCACAGGTCGGCCACTGCAATTTAGGGGCGCTTGCAGCCATGGGGAAGCGGGAGGAGGCAATGCTGGCTCGCCCCTGTCCCGGCCACACAGTGGCCCCCAGCCGGCCAGGCGAAATTCCATGGGGGAGTGAACTGGCCAGGGGATGACCATAGCCAGCGGTGCTCAGGGCCACAGCCGGGAAGTGCTCAGGGCTCGCTCCACCGCTCTCCGCTCATGGCCATCCTGGCAGTGCCCGGAGATCCTGTCCTGCTGGGCATAACCTGGGTTCCCACACACAAACCTGAGCCCACACGTTAGGCGCTCTCCAGCTTTGCTCCTGAGGCCAGCCTGCCCTACATGGCTCCCCGCCTTTGGGGCGCTGACAGGTCCAAGCTCCCTCCTGTCCCCGAATCCCCATCAGCTCCCGCACAAGACGACCCCCGTGGACAGGGTGAGGCGACATGCTCTGGGACGAAGGACAGAATCTGTCACTACAGCTAAGCTCATGGAAGGGCGCGGTACTGCTGTGCATCCAGCCCGATAGACACAACGGACACACAGACATACACGGACACACGGGACACAGAAACACAGATAGACACATGGACACGCCGCCTACACAAGCCGCTGACAACACAGAAACATACAGCAACACACACACAATTCTGGACACCGTAGATGTTTTTTTACAGGTTTTATGTATGTGACAGCACACACATGCTAGTGC